>WNWK01018335.1:0-37500 GCA_009830355.1 Cherax destructor | reverse complement strand
GTGATGTTAGTCTCCCTGATGTCCCTCTTAACAATGGTTACTCTGTGCAGGTGATGTTTGTCTCCCTGGTGTCCCTCTTAACAATGGTTACTCTGTGCAGGTGATGTTGGTCTCCCTGGTGTCCCTCTTAACAATGGTTACTCTGCGCAGGTGATGGTGGTCTCCCTGGTGTCCCTCTTAACAATTGTTACTCTGTGCAGGTGATGGTGGTCTCCCTGGTGTCCCTCTTAACAATGGTTACTCTGTGCAGGTGATGTTGGTCTCCCTGGTGTCCCTCTTAACAATGGTTACTCTGCGCAGGTGATGTTGGTCTCCCTGGTGTCCTTCTTAACAATGGTTACTCTGTGCAGGTGATGTTGGTCTCCCTGATGTCCCTCTTAACAATGGTTACTCTGCGCAGGTGATGTTTGTCTCCCTGGTGTCCCTCTTAACAATGGTTACTCTGTGCAGGTGGGCTTGACAAACATGACCAACATCTTGAGAGGCTCAGTGAGAATTGAGAAGAACTGGAGCCTGTGTCCAGGTACTGAAGCAACCTGGAGTCGACTCACCTCTCCTTCGTACGTCAATGTTATACAGGTAACACCAGCCTTGTCAATGTTATACAGGTAACACCAGTATTGTCAATGTTATACAGGTAACACCAACCTTGTCAATATTATAGAGGTAACACCAGCCTTGTCAATGTTATACAGGTAACACCAGTATTGTCAATGTTATACAGGTAACACCAGCCTTGTCAATGTTATACAGGTACCACCAGCCTTGTCAATGTTATACAGGTAACACCAGCCTTGTCAATGTTATACAGGTAACACCAGCCTTGTCAATGTTATACAGGTAACGCCAGCCTTGTCAATGTTATACAGGTAACACCAGCCTTGTCAATGTTATACAGGTAACACCAGCCTTGTCTTATACAGGTAACACCAGCCTTGTCAATGTTATACAGGTAACACCAGCCTTGTCAATGTTATGCAGGTAACACCAGCCTTGTCAATGTTATACAGGTAACACCAGCCTTGTAAATGTAATACAGGGAACACCAGCCTTGTCAATGTTATACAGGTAACACCAGCCTTGTCTTATACAGGTAACACCAGCCTTGTCAATGTTATACAGGTAACACCAGCCTTGTCAATGTTATACAGGTAACACCAGCCTTGTCTATGTTATACAGGTAACACAAGCCTTGTCAATGTTAATGTTATACAGGTAACACCAGCCTTGTCAATGTTATACAGGTAACACAAGCCTTGTCAATGTTAATGTTATACAGGTAACACCAGCCTTGTCATGAAGGACAGACACAGAGAGAGTATATCTATGTTTATTCAACTATATGTGATTGCAGGAGTCAAGCCACTGCTCCAGGCACCGCCTCTTTGCTGGCTGCTACTGGCTTAACTTTCACCTGGTTTGGAGAGCTTTATTGTACCTCTTCTTAAAGATATGCATGTATTCTGCCTCTGCTATTCCACTTTATATGTTGTTTCACTTCTTGACTGCTATAAAACTGAAGAAATACTTCCTAACATCTAAGTTTCTCATCTGTGTTTTCAATTCTCAGCTGTGTCCTCCTATTTCTGCTTCCCATCAGTCGAATAAACTATGTACTCATCTAATTGTGGTTGCAGAGGTCGATTCACAGCTCCTGGCCCCGCCTCTTCACTGGTCGCTACTAGGTCACTCTCCCTGCTCCATGAGCTGCTAGATAAGTACAAGTCAGCCATAGATGTAATTAGGTATAAGGGAGGGGTCCCAATCAAATGTCGCATATTGCGACATTTGATTGGGCTATATGAGTGGGCTATGAATGGATGTCTAAGGCAATTGGTATAAATTTCTGGCTAGACAGATACTGCACTCCCATTCATGGACAAGTGGGACAAATTCTATTGTAAACAAGATATGTATACAAGGGATGGGGTACATCTCTCTGGGCCCAGAGTGGTTGCATTAGCCAACTCGACTGAGGGGGCCATTGCAGACTTGTCTAGCAATGGTAGAGGTATGGGTGTGTGTGGGAAGTAATCAGGCTGCAGTACAAGGGTTGAAAACAGCAGATATTACCAGGATACCTCAGGGATATGTTTAATAGACAATATTCAAAATAAAGGCAAAGCAATTGATAAACAAATGAAGAGAGACAGTAGTGGAGTTACTATACTAATAGTAGGAGTATAAGAACTATGATGGATGAGCTAAGATTACTTGCAAGTGCAGGTAATATAGATATTATTGCTATAACAGAGACCTGGTTCAACCTGAAAGATAGAGAAATGCCTTCTATTCCATACAGATAGGGTCAACAGGAAGGGTGGTGGAGTAGTGATGTATATCAGAGATAATTTAAATTGTTATGTTAGACAAGATATAAGATTAGAAACATCGGACACGGAATCTGTTGGTTACAGTTTCTCGAGGGTCGTGAAAAATTTATTTTGGGTGTGATTTATAAGCCCCCAAACCTTGATAGGGAGTGTAGTAAGTTGCTATAAGACGAAATTCATAAGGCGTCTAGATATGAAACTGTTGTGTTAGTGGGAGATTTTACCTTTAGACAAATTGACTGGAAAATGTGACAGGTAATCTTGAGTCTAGTGACTTTCTTGATACGGTCCAGGATTGCTTTTTAAAACAGTTTGTGACAGAACCAACTAGATGAAACAATCTGCTTGAATTGGTTCTTGCCAACAAAGAATCACTAATTAATAATCTTGAGATAAATGATGAGCTTGGGGAAAGCGACCACAAATCACTTAGTTTCAATATATCATGGAATTACCCAAATAACTGCAATCATGTCTCTGTCCCAGACTTCCGCTTGGCCGACTTTATGGGACTGAGAAATTATCTGGGTGGGCTAAATTGGAATGATCTGACTATGGGTCAGGTAGGTGGTGTTGGTTGCTAATATGACTTTCTCAGAGCATAGTTCTAGCTGACCAGATAACTTATGTTCCAAGTAGGGAAATTAAATAAAAGAAAAATTATCAAAATGGATAAACAATAAATTAAAATGTCTCACTGGTCAAAAGAGAGGCATATATAGAAGTATCAAAAGAGGGGATGGGCAGTTAAAAAAAAATTCAATATATTAAATTAAAGAGAAATAAAAAAGGGAATAAGAAAAGCAAAAAAAGATTATGAGGCTAAAGTAGCAAGGGATTCGAAGACTAACCCAAAAGGGTTCTTTCAGGTATACAAAAGAAAGGTTAGGGACAAGATTGGCCCACTCAAAAAGTAACTCAGGTCAGATCACTATCAGTGATAAGGAAATGTGTGAATTTTTTAACACTTACTTCCTCTCAGTTTTTACTCAGGAAGATACTAGCGAAATTCCAGATATAATAAATTATTTAGAACAGGAAGATAATAAACTATGCACTATTAGGGTAACTAGTGACATGGTCCTCAGACAAATAAAGAAATTAAACCCTAACTAATCCCCAGGCCCTGATGAACTGTTTGCAAGGGTTTTAAAGGAACGTAAAGGGCAACTTAGCAAATCTTTGGTAAATCTTTTCAACATATCACTACAAACTGGCATAGTGCCAGACAGGTACAAAATGGCAAATGAGCTTCAAACTATAGACCAATTGAGAGCTGTGAAAAGTTTTTACGAGGATAGTGAGGCACAGGTTAGAGTATGTTGGCGAGAGGGAGATTATTTCCCAGTAAAAATAGGCCTTAGACAGGGATGTGTGATGTCACCGTGGTTGTTTAATATATTTATAGATGGAGTTGTAAGAGAAGTGAATGCGAGGGTGTTGGCAAGAGGTGTGGGGTTAAAAGATAAAGAATCTAACACAAAGTGGGAGTTGTCACAGTTGCTCATTGCTGATGACACTGTGCTTTTGGGGGATTCTGAAGAGAAGTTGCAGAGGTTGGTGGATGAATTTGGTAGGGTATGTAAAAGAAGGAAATTAAAAGTGAATATAGGAAAGAGTAAGGTGATGAGGATAAAAAAAATTAGATAACGGAAGATTGGATATCAGATTGGAGGGGGAGAGTATGGAGGAGGTGAATGTGTTCAGATATTTGGGAGTGGACATGTCGGCGGATGGGTCTATGAAGGATGAGGTGAATCATAGAATTAACGAGGGGAAAAAGGTGAGTGGTGCACTGAGGAGCTTGTGGAGACAGAGAACTTTATCCATGAAAACAAAGAGAGGAATGTATGAGAGTATAGTTATACCAACACTCTTGTATGGGTGTGAGACATGGGTTATGAATGTTGCAACAAGGAGAAGGCTGGAGGCAGTGGAGATGTCATGTCTGAGGGCAATGTGCAGAGAATCCGTAGTTTGGAGATTAGGAGGAGGTGTGGGATTACCAAAACTGTTATCCAGAGAGCTGAGGAGGGGTTATTGAGATGGTTTGGACACATAGAGAAGATGGAACAAAATAGAATGACTTCGAGAGTGTATGAATCTGTAGTGGAGGGAAGGCGGGTAGGGGTCGGCCTAGATTATTATTATAATCAAAAGAAACGCTAAACCACAGGGGTTATACAGCGCGGCTGGTCAGAACAGGATGCAGGGAGAATGGGTTGTAAGAGGGAGATGGATGATTAGTAGGGTAAGTAGTGCAGCAGGACAGTGGATAGTGCAGGGATAGAGGGTAGCAAGAGATCGAGGTAGAAAGGACTGAGGAAGGTGCTAGAGGTATAATCTTCAGAGTTTGTGTAGTAAGTCAGTTTCTGTCAAAAAGTCAACGAGAGAGTCAGGATTAAAGGAGGGTCCATCAGCAAGAAGGGAAGGTAAAGAAAGGGCAGCAGAGCGAAGACGCCATTGGAGGTAAATTCTGCGTGCTCGTTGATAGAGTGGGCAATCCAACAGAATATGTCGAACAGACACTGGAACCTGACAATGCTCACAGAGAGGGGCAGGGAGCCTCTCCATGAGATACCCGTGAGTAAGACGAGTGTGGCCGATGCGAAGACGGGAGAGTGTAGTCTCCCAACCTCGACATTGGTGACAAGAAGAAGGCCAGAAACCTATACTCGGTTTAATAGAATGAAGTTTGTTATTTAGCAGGTCAGACCAGCGTTGTTGCCAACGGGTGCGAAGGTGGGTAGCAATGACCGCAAAATAGTCTGTGAAAGGAACACCTCTATATGAAACTGGAAGGTCATGTACTGCTGACCGCACAGCAGTGTCTGCCTGTTCATTGCCCTGTACGTCAACATGACCAGGGACCCAACAAAAAACAATATCTTTGTGCTTGCTAGAGATACGGCATAACCAAAGTTGGATACGAAGAACTTTTTTTTTTTTTATATATATTTTATTTAAACACAAGTTATGTACAATAACATTTACCAAAACCTTACCTCATAACAAGAGGTTAAACATCAACATAACACAAAAATCGTATTAAATGCCTGATAATGTAAACATTAGAAAGGGCCAAATCAGCCACACAGCCAAAACGGCAGGAAAAATTGTAATGAAAAGTGTCATACACTAAACCAACTAAATACACTAACCTAAAATACTACACATGACCTTACAAACAAACAGTGTTTATTGCTCCACTCCACAAAGAGAGTACAAAAGAAAATCAGCATATATATCCCTGACAAAAAGATAAAGGAAACTTCCAACAAATAAAACATGTCATATCAAACATGGTAGTCATTTCTTAAAACCCCAATTATCCCACCCATCTAACCCCCCCCCCCAAGTGCCTAAAAGCACACGTACCCTGGAAACCTAAACGATGCACTGTGAGCATCCCCTACACAACTTTGTAAAACCAAATGTACAATACATATAAAATCAAGGCCCACAGGACCTATAACATAACATTGACATACAAAAAACTAAAGTTACAAAACCCCCATTACCTCACAGTACCATACAAAACATCTCACCTAAACTTTACAATGTTATACCATCACATGAAAAACAAAACAGACACCACACTCACACACACGCCCAACATACATTCTAGGTCATGGGAACCTGTCCTACCAGTACTCATGAAAAACCCCTGGCTCCACACACAGGAGGTGCCTCCAAACCGTGTTGACGCCCACGGTAAGGAACAGGTGAGATAACCCTGACACCCCTGAACCTCCCCCCCATCTACTACCAAGTCCCCCCCACACCCACAGACGTTTTTAAAAAACGCCGCCAGACAACCACATAGAAACTGCCTGAACGATGAAGCATCAAAAACCAAACCACCCGCCTATCCCCTGACACCCCGTAATAAAAACCCATTAGATACAGCCACACACACACTCTGAACCCCCCCCCCCAGCTACCCTGACCAGCCCTCTCACTCGACTACCGCACCCTCCTCTTTCCCTAATAAAATCGCGACAGTAAGATTCCGATATCCCAGAGGAAAAGCTTTACACCATCTCCCTTCGTAAACCACCTGATTACGACACCGAGTCCTGTAAAACCCTGCCGCCGAAGCTCTAATGCGGACGTCACCCGGGGCCTCTCTCATGCCCCACAAAATATGTATGAAATCTACCACCAAATACGCTACTGCCCGTCGTACATCCTCAGGACAAACCCCCACATCTATACTTAAAGCTCTTAGGGTCAACAAACCCCCCGCCCCTACAATTTTCAATACTCCACTAAACCATTCCCTAACCCCACCCAGCTCCTTGCAAACATAAACTACATGATACGCAGTCTCGAGACCACCACATTTCAGACAGAACCCCTCCCTTATTATTCCCATCTGGCACAATTGTGCCCGAGATGCCAAAATTCCCAATAAAAACCTATACCCTGTTTCTCGAACCCTTGGCGGTACCCTCAGCCTCTTCAACCAGTACCACACCAACTTCCAAGTATACATTGGATAAATACTTTCCCCTGCACTACCCCCTTCCCCACTCTATCCAACCTACTCACCTTCACTCTCCCAGGCTCCCTAACTACTAAAAGATACCTCAATAGATCCTCACACCACAAATCCCTACCCTTCCACCACCTACGTACCTCTCTCATGACCTTACCAACCCTCCTGCCTCCTATCTCCCCTCCCACCAAAAATTCCTGCTTAACAAATAAACTTTGAAGCCTACTCCTCAATGGAATCAACCCCAAACCCCCACCCTCACCCCAGCCGTCACAACCTCACGAGCCAACCAGTGCCTCCCATAACTCCAAATATATCTATAAACCCTTGCAAGCAAGCGCCCTATATCACACTCCCGGAGAGGATATACAGCCGCCACAAACCAAAGTTTACTATAAATTAAAACATTAACCACCACTGCCCGCTGCAACAATGTGACCTCACCCGGACTAAAACCACCTAACCGTCCAAGGGCTTTACTCACCACTTCCTCCAAATTTAATCCCCTCGCCAAATCACTACAATGACTGAAGATAACACCGCAAATTTTAATACTATTAACACACATCCACCCTCCCCTCCTCCCCAACGGTCCTCCCACCCATGAACCTACCTCCAATAACTTCGATTTCACCCTGTTGATGCACATGCCAGTAGCCCCACCAAAAACCCAAATAATCCTATTAACATTATCTAACCCCTCACCACTCTTTATCAATATGGTCGTGTCATCTACATATCCTACTATGCCCGTCTCACAACCCCCACACCCATCCCCGTCCCATACCCCTTCTCTAACTAATCTATAAAAGGGGTCCTGCAGACACCCAAAAAGAATCTGCGACAGGGGGCACCCCTGCCGCAAACCCCTCTCTAAACTCACCTGAACCCCTAACTTCCCATTAACTTGTACCCTTGCTAAAGCCCCATCATATAAGGATCTAACCCACCCCACAACTTCCTCCCCAAACCCCTGCTTCGATAAAATGTCAACCAACATTTCCCTATCCACACTATCATACGCGGTTGTCCAGTCTAATCCTAGGACTCCGCCCCCTTCCTTATGGTCCACGAAATTCCTAATTCTCCTTTGCCCTGTCCTAATGTTACGTCCAGGTATCCCATACTGGCCAACCTCCAATACCTTTTCCAACACCCGTTTCATGCGATTTGCCAGTATTTTTCCATAGATCTTATAGTCTGAGCATAACAATGTTATAGCCCTATACCCATGCAACCTATCGCTATGACAAGTTGCCTTCAGAGAGGTAATGTGAGGTTTCCAGGACAATCGACGGTCAAACAGGAGGCCGAGAAACCTGACTGTATCACGTTCTGGGATACGTGAGTTGTATAGGTACAACGGATGATGAGAGACCACTGAACGTCTAGTAAACATAATTTTTTTTTTTTTTTTATTTTATTGATAACATTTATATACAAATACAATGTTTTCCACACCAATAAAAAAAATATGCCTTACAAAAACTTTGACATACATAACCACATAACAATAACCCCAAACTCATTACATTAAAGCACCAATAACACCAATTGGGCACCCAAACATAAACCTAAGTGTAGATTCCACTGTACCAACAGCAAGGTACAAGTCTCAACCCACCGCCTCGTCACCACTCAAACTACACACATACCCAACATACCATCAACCACGTCTATACACATCAACTTAACTAACAAATGCATCAATCCAACAATTGATTACATAAAACAAACAAAAAACAATAGATTCCAGAACCCAAAATCCTAATAATGATATATACCTTTGCAATGATATACAAAAACATTACAAACATAAATAACATGTCTGACTATAAAATTAAAACCCTTTCCCCAATTAAATCAGCAAATAACACCAACCACAAAACCCCTCTCAACACATTTCCCCCCTTTTGCCCCTACCCTATTAACAACCATACCCCAAATCATTCTCCACATGCACACACATATTTAAACAAATAAACATAAACATATGTGCTACCCAACAGCACATAAAAACAAACCTCCCACCATATTACACCATTCCGACCTCATAACATGAGGCCATTGCTAAGAATAACCAAAAATATCATTATACAACATATAAGAACAACACCATCCTACCACTCTAAAGAATGCGTTCATTAACACACAAAAAGCTTATCCTTACATTTAACTCATGGGCAACCCCTCATATCTATGCCCATCACATAAAGAAAAAGGTACTACCACACACAAAAACAATAATATGAAAACGTGTAATAAATTATCATCCTGTAATCGTTCCAAGAAGATACCATAACCTGAGGTCCACCTAAGACCCCCTTACGTTTACACCCAACACTACACCATTAACATTTAGACAGACAATTTCGAAGCATAAGCACCTCAGCCTATAACCCGTTGAAAAAAACAACCCCTCCACCTGACGTCCTATTAACTGAACCCCCCTACCCCTCCCTTCCCATCCTATCCACTCATGCCCGTCCCCCACCTAACCTCGACACCACCCTCACCCAACCCATCCTCCATACCCTTCTACCCTATCCCACCCCTCACCCTTTAAACTATACACCGTCATGTCCCTGTATGCCTGAGAAAAAGCCCCCTCCCATGCTCTACCATATAAAGTCTTATTTCTACACGTAGTCCTAAAAAAAGCTGCTCTCAAAGCCCCTATACGCTCCCTTTCCCCCTTATCCCTGAGACACCAAAACAAAAATATATAATCCAAAACCAAATATGATAAGATAAACTCCTACGTGTGCTGTCTGAAAACTGACCCAAGTCCAAACTCAAAGCCCTTAAAACAGAAACCTGTCCCTCACCTATCTGTCTCAAAACCCCTAAAACCATTCCCTCACCCCCTGCAAATCACTACAAAAATAGATAACGTTAAATGCCGTTTCCATTTCCCCACACCTACTACATACCCCATCACGTACAACTCCCATAATAAATAATTGCGCTTTTGAAGCTAAACATCCCTGCAAAAACCTATACCCTGTCTCCCGTTCTCTTGGTTTCAATTTTAATTTATGTAACCACCTCCAAATACTTACCCAATCATACAGAGGATAAACCCCACTCCCCTGCACTACCCTCCCCTCCAACCCCATCCTATCCACTCTTTTAACCCTACTCTTACCAGGCTCCCTCATCACCATTAAACCCCTTAATATCGCTTCACACAACAGGATGTCTTTCCCCTCCCACCATCTTCGTACCTCCTTCATTACCAACCCCACCTGTCGACCCCCAACTCCCCCTCTCTGCAAAAATTCATGCCTCACGAAAACGTTACGCAACCTACACCTCAACGGTATCAACCCCAGACCCCCCCCACCTCCTTTGTGTTTCCACAACCTCTCTGCTTACCCAGTGCCTCCCATGCCCCCATATAAAACTCAGTACTTGACCCAACAATCTCCTCACGTCCACCTCCAATACATTAACAACTATGACTCTCTGCAATAAGGTAACCTCCCCCACTCCCCAACCTCTCATCCTCCCAATAGCCCCATCTACCGCAGTCCTGGAGTTCACCCCCCTCGCCACAACCGCATCAGCACTAAAAAATATACCACAAATTTTAATCATATCCACACAGCTCCAACCTCTTCTTAACCCCAACGTACTGCCACACCAGTTACCTACCTCCAATAATTTTGATTTTACCCTGTTGACTCTCATCCCGTTCCCCGTCCCAAACCATTCTACCAAATCATTCAACCTACCCAATTGCCATTCCTTGCTAACAAAAATCGTTGTATCATCAACGTAACCAACTATCCCCCCCACCTCCTCCACACCCACAGCTACCTCCCCCAACTCTTTCTCCACTAATCTATAAAATGGATCCTGTAAAAGAGCAAAAAGGATCTGCGACAGAGGACAACCCTGCCACAGACCCTTCTTCATTTCCACCACACCTCCAACCTTCCCATTAATCTGCACCCTTATCAAAGCACCTGCATACAGCGTCCCCACCCCTCTCACCACCTCGTCCCCAAAACCTTGTCTCCCCAACACTTCCAACAATATGTCTCTATCTACCCTATCATATGCCCTTTGTCAATCCAAACCTAAAACCTCCCCCTCCTCGCTATTTTCAACAAACTTTTTAATATGTCTATGCCCTGTTCGAATACTCCTTCCTGGCATCCCAAATTGTCCCCCATGCAAAACTCCCCCTAAACGTCTCTTAATTCTATTTGCCAATATTTTCGCGAAAATTTTATAGTCAGCAGTTAACATAGCCAAACCTCTATAATCACTTAAACCTACTGGTGAATCTCCCTTTGCCACCAAAACAACAACCCCAGTCCTCATTGATTCACCCATAAAACCTTCCTCCCGAAACCCATTAAACAACCGAACTAAAACCCCTTTCAAAGCCTCCCAATGAGTCACATACAAATCCCCCGGCAACCTATCTATTCCTGGCGACTTCCCCAACCTCAGCCCCATCACAGCCTCTCTCACCTCCTCCTCCAAGATCACCTCCCAACATTCCCTTCCATCCTCCACACTCAACAACCTACCTATACCCTTCAATAACTTATCCCACTCCGTCTGATGCACCTCTCCTGTCTGATATTGAACACGAAACCATCCTTCAGCATACCCCCCATACCCTCCGTCGTTCGCAACACCCTCCCCTCCTGATGCCCTTCGACCCCCCCCTCTACCTTCAGCGACGATATCAACATCCCCCTCCTACGCGTCTGAAAATTCCTTAATACCACTTTCGATACCTTGTCACCCCACAAAACCTGCTCCATTCCACTCCTAACCCATAAAGCCTGAAACCTTTCCTCTTGCAAATCTTTTAACCTTCCTCTCAAGTCCACAACCTCTGCCCTACCTCTTCCCCCCCAATCCCCAACCTGATAATCCCTCAACAACCATTCCAAATACCTCTGATACCTATACCTACTCCTACATTCATTCCTTGCAACCCAGCCATAAAACTTCCAGATTTCCTCCTTTCCAGTCTCCATCCACCATCGTACAATCCCATCCCGCATTCCCTGCCCCTCCTTCCACCCTTCCCCACCATTCATCAAAAAGCTCACTCCCACCTTCCCTTTCCAACAACCTCGTATTCAATTTCCAATAACTCCTTCCCATCCTCCTTCAAACAAAACCCCTCTATGATCCGAAAAGCCCACATCCACACAATCCACCTTCCTAACTTCAACTAATCTTGACACACATATTCTATCCAGCCTAGCCGCGTAATCGTTTCTCACAAAAGTGTAGTCAACCAAACCTCCCCTACCTCCCACCACGTCAACCACCCCCACCGCACCCAACACGCCCCTTAATGACTCCAACACACACCCTCCACCCCCCCCCCCCCGCGGATCCACATCCCTGACCCTAATCACACTATTCCAGTCACTCGTAATAATGGAAACCTGGGCCAATCCTGGAACAGCATACACCAACTCATTATTGACAAAATCATCCTTCACCCTCCTATTACTTACAGCTGGCATATACACTCCCAAAAAACTCACCTGTGTCCCACTCCACTCCCCATTTACCCTGACCACGCGTCCACCAACGTCCTCCCAAGACTCTAATTTGAAAGGACTAGTCTCACGTATGCCTACCAAAACCCCTCCCTTCAAAGCCCGAGCATCACTAGCAAAAATCCTATACCCCTTAACCTTAAGATCAGAACCCTTCCTATAATTATGCTCTTGAATGAACACAACATCTACCTTCCACCTACTCAAATTAACCTCCACCCATTGTCACTTAACCTCATTCCTAAGACCATTAACGTTAATAGTTACACACCTGAAATGTAAGGCTGAGGTTTTCCCTTATGCTTCAGTACTCTCTTGTCGAATTTAGTTAATACCTCACCATCCCTCTCCCCTCTACCCCTCCCACCCTCCTTAGCCTCCCCTACACCTCCATAACCCTTCGATTTAGCACCTTTCCCTTGTACTATGTCAGCCCACACTTTTTTCCCTGATCGTTGGCCAGCTGTCAACAATTCCTCCGTAGATTCCTCTCCAGGCTTTTTCCTAGACACGCCCCTCTCCTCAAGTAATTCCATCTCCTCTTCCCTATGTACCTCAGCTTCCACCACAGTTACCTTAGCAACAGACACTTCCTGACACTCATGCACCGTCCCTAATGCCCCTTGAGGCTCCTGTGAAGGACCACCTTGCACCAAATCTGACACTTCCTCCATTGACAGAGGCTCACCCTGTATGAACTCTCGTAAATTTCTCAATAGCTCAGCCTCTTCCCCAGACAATCCCTGCTGCTCACCATCCGACACCATACTATGCACCTGCAATGCCTCCGTTGGCACCACCTCCTCCCCGACCGCCGCATTCTCGGTGCGGTCCACCTCCGCACTCCAAGATTGCCACACCATGCCCTCCTGTCCTCCATCCACTCGTTGCCCTTCCATCTGCATAGGTGATTCCACCTCCGTCCTTCCTCTGACCTCCACACCAGTTCTCACGTCCTGATTCCGCCGCACACATTCCGCCGCTAAATGTCCCTGGAGGCCACACAAACGACAAGTACGGGCTTGCCCAACATATGTCACGTAAATCTGTGTGCGAAAATCAGCCATTAAGACATAAGACGGATTTGGTTGATGCAACGTCATCTTCACAGAGTAAGTCCCTTCGAGCATACCAGCGTATGGCCCATTACCCCACTGTCCGACAGTTATGGCATGTACTATACCGTATTGTTGCATAACACCAGTCACATCACATTCCGCCACCTCGAATGGCACATTTCGCAACTTTATCCACTTGTATTGCACAGACACATCACGGACACATACCTCCAGGCCCGTCATGACTTTCAGCTGTTGATCCTGGAATTGATCCACAATCCGATGATAAGCAGCCGTGCATGCAAATTTAACAAAAATCCTGCGCGCCCCGTTGAGTGGAATCCCGTAAAGTTCAGAATGCTCAATGCACAGCACATCTCGCAAAATCGCTGGCAGGATCACTTCAGCATTTGACGGGTACACCGCTCCCAAGAGTACTTCAATCCTGATCGTGTTTACCCTCCGCCTATACCCGTCCGCCATTGTAGGGTATAAAGATGCACAACCTGTCCGACAGAGGCCACCATGAACACCCGCACACAACCAGGGCTGGCCAATGAATGTTAAACGTAATTTGATGAGTTTTGCTACTAGAAAATTTAAACCCGTGAGTGGTAGCCCAATCAGAAACTCGGTTGACGGCATGCTGGAGGGAAACTGCATTGAGGTGACAGTCAGCACCAGCACAAGCTACAGCAAAGTCATCCACATAAAGCAATGACCAAATGTTGGATGGGAGAACTGATGCCATATTATTTATAGGAAGGAGAAAGAGTGTTGTGCTCAGAACACAACCCTGGGGGACACCTTCAGCTTGGACAAAGTCCGGGGAAAGCTCATTACTAACCCGGACACGGAAATGTCTTTCAGTTAAGAAAGCCTTAAGGAAAAATGGTAGATTGCCTCGGAGGCCTAAGGAGTGGGTCTGGGTCAAGATATTATACTTCCAAGTTGTGTCCTAAGCCTTCTCAAGATCGAAAAAGATGGCGATAACCGAGTGGTTATTGGCAAAGGCATTACGAATATACGTATCTAAGCACAGTAAGGGGTCAATGGCAGAACGGCCCTTACGAAAGCCATATTGACTAGTGGAGAGACTACTGTGCGTCTCTAAATACCACATCAAATGTCTATTAACTAGACGTTCCATCACCTTGCAAACTGCACTGGTAAGAGCGATAGGACGGTAGTGGGAGGTATCATGTCCCGTAGTACCCGGTTTGCGAAAAGGGAGAACAATAGCAGACTTTCACAGTTGGGGAATAACTCCTTGCGACCATATAAGATTAAAGAGTCGTAAGAGGACAGTAAGAGCAGACTGATGTAAATGCTGTAGCATACGAATATGTATGCCGTCTGGCCCAGCTGCTGATGATCGGCAAGCAGAGAGTGTTGCCTTCAGTTCTTGAAGGGTAAAAGGCACATTATAAGATTCTTCTCTGAGAGAAGAAAAATCTAAGGGCTTTAACTCGCTGGCAGACTTAGAAGAAAGGAACGAGGGCATAAATGGAGCCCCTGAGAAATGCGGACCAGATGATTACCAATTTCAGTGGCAACGGCAAGAGGGTGTGCTATATCGACACCGGCAACCTGAAGAACAGGAGCCGGGTCAGGAGAAAATTTACCACTCAATTTCCGCACTTTCTTCCAGACTGCAATCATTGAGGAAGCCGAAGTGACCATAGAAACATAATCTCGCCAGCAAGTGCGTTTAGCGTCACGTATGACATGGCGAGGAATTGCTCTCTTCTGCTTAAAATCAAGGAGTCTCTCTGTGGTTCTGTTATACCGATACCTGCCCCACGCAGCGCATTTCAAACGTACTGCCCGAGCACAAGCAGGAGACCACCAAGGCATGCACTTCTGAGAATGCTTGCCTGAGGTTGGGGGATAGAATGTGAAGCTGCCGTGAAGACGGAGAACGAAAAGAGATGTAAAACCTCATCAATGAAGGACGAGGAAGGAACCTCATGAAAAGCGTGGGCTACGAGGAGGTGGAGAATACGAAGGGGACCTAAGGATGATTGGGAAATGATCGCTATCATGTAAGTCCGGAAGGACAGACCAGGTGAAATCAAGGACAGTTGAGGAAGAGCAGATGGAAAGATCAATGCAGGAGAAAGAATGAGTTCGGGGATCAAAATGGGTAGGAGTACCCGTATTTAAAATATGGAGGGGAAGAGAAGCAACAAATACCTCCAACTGAACGCCACAAGAGTCACAGTGTGACCCTCCCCAAAGAAAATGGTGTGCGTTAAAATCGCCAAGTAAAAGAAGGGGTGGCGGCAAGGAAGAAACCAGAAAATCAACATCTGGGAGAGATATAAATAACAGAGTGTATACCACTTATTCAAGTGGATACGGGCTGCGGTGTAATGTAGAGAAGAATGAACATAGAGCTGACTGTATGGAACACCAGTGCGTGTAAGAAGAGCACTTTCGTTAAAGGTTCCATCGGAAAAAGGATCTGATGAATACAACAAATCATAGCCTGAAAAGAACCGGATAACAGAGGGTTGCAATTTGGGTTCTTGCAAACAGACACCACCAGGGAAAAACTGGGAGAGCAACACCTGAAGCTCACCCCTGTTACCCCTGAGGCCTCGTATATTCCACTGCAAATACGCCATGATGTATGGAGAGTAAGATATAAGTCGAAGTAAGAGGTATCTATGGACTAGGGTTAGAAAAGTCCACGTGTGGAGGCAGCGGAAAACTTGTAATCAGAGAAAAAGGGGAATGTTGTGAAGGAAGAAGGGGTATAGACGGAGAAGAGAGAGGAGGAGGAACCGGAGGTGGAGCGGTGTCCATCAATGGTTCATACTCTGCAATAAATCCTGCAATAGCTTCCAGCGTTTCGGAAGTCAAAGATGCAGGATGTGGGACGACATTAGAGATGGAAGAGCGATGAGGATGAGCAACCATCGGGGAGACTATAGACTGTACTAAAGAACTACAGGGCGAGGAGATGGAAGAGGAAACTGTCAAAAGGGCTTGGGAGGGGACAGGAGTCTAAGCAGCCTGGGGCGGGGCAGTCAAGGAAGGAACGAGGGAGGGGACAGGGAATGAAGACATTGAACGAGGAGGAGGATGAACCTCCACACACGTCACAGAACTAGTCGGAGGTGAAGAACCCGGCAATGGGGATTTTTTGCCGGACTTATTAGAAGAAGGAGGGCGCTGAGGTTTAGGTGGTGAACGAGGGCGTGTAGACACAGAACTGTGCGAGTGAGTAGAGGAAGGGGTGTGGACAGAATGGGATGCCGAGGTAGGGACCTCGGAGCCAAGAACAGCAAAAGGATTCGAGACAGGGGTGACTGAGGATGGGGCGACCACAGAGGAAGCCGGGGAAGTTGGGACCCCAGAAGTGGGGCGACGTTTATGTGTATACTAGAGGAGGTAAGGGAGCCAGTATGTATAATAGAGGAGGTAAGGGAGCCAGTATGTATACTAGAGGAGGTAAGGGAGTCAGTATGCATACTAGAGGAGGTAAGGGAGCAAGTATGTATACTAGAGAAGGTAAGGGAGCCAGTATGTATACTAGAAAAGGTCAAGGACGGCACAAAGAGAGGATATTGTAAATGAAAAGAAACCTGATATAGTTTGTCTAACTGATACCAGTGAGACAGTAGGGTAGACAGGAGGAGAACTGGAGACGTGAGACAGTAGGGTAGACAAGAGGAGAACTGTAGAAGGGAGACAGTAGGGAAGACAGGAGGAGGACTGGAGACGTGAGACAGTAGGGAAGACAGGAGGAGAACTGGAGACGTGAGACAGTAGGGAAGACAAGAGGAGAACTGTAGAAGTGAGACAGTAGGGTAGACAAGAGGAGAACTGTAGAAGTGAGACAGTAGGGAAGACAGGAGGAGAACTGAAGACGTGAGACAGTAGGGAAGACAGGAGGAGAACTGGAGACGTGAGACAGTAGGGAAGACAAGAGGAGAACTGGAGACGTGAGACAGTAGGGAAGACAAGAGGAGAACTGGAGACGTGAGACAGTAGGGAAGACAGGAGGAGAACTGGAGACGTGAGACAGTAAAGTAGACAAGAGGAGAACTGTAGAAGTGAGACAGTAGGGAAGACAGGAGGAGAACTGGAGACGTGAGACAGTAGGGAAGACAGGAGGAGAACTGTAGAAGTGAGACAGTAGGGAAGACAGGAGGAGAACTGGAGACGTGAGACAGTAGGGAAGACAGGAGGAGAACTGGAGACGTGAGACAGTAGGGAAGACAAGAGGAGAACTGTAGAAGTGAGACAGTAGGGAAGACAGGAGGAGGACTGGAGAAGTGAGACAGTAGGGTAGACAAGAGGAGAACTGTAGAAGTGAGACAGTAGGGAAGACAGGAGGAGGACTGGAGACGTGAGACAGTAGGGTAGACAGGAGGAGAACTAGAGACGTGAGACAGTAAGGTAGAAAGGAGGAGAACTGGAGAAGTGAGACAGTAGGGTAGACAGGAGGAGGACTGGAAAAGTGAGACAGTAGGGAAGACAGGAGGAGGACTGGAGACATGAGACAGTAGGGAAGACAAGAGGAGAACTGTAGAAGTGAGACAGTAGGGAAGACAGGAGGAGGACTGGAGAAGTGAGACAGTAGGGAAGACAGGAGAAGGACTGGAGACATGAGACAGTAGGGAAGACAAGAGTAGAACTGTAGAAGTGAGACAGTAGGGAAGACAGGAGGAGGTCTGGAGAAGTGAGACAGTAGCGAAGACAGGAGGAGGACTGGAGACATGAGACAGTAGGGAAGACAGGAGGAGGACTGGAGACGTGAGACAGTAATGAAGACAATAGGGGAGACAGGAGGAGGACTGGAGACATGAGACAGTAGGGAAGACAAGAGGAGAACTGTAGAAGTGAGACAGTAGGGAAGACAGGAGGAGGACTGGAGACATGAGACAGTAGGGAAGACAGGAGGAGGACTGGAGAATTGAGACAGTAATGAAGACTGGAGACGTGAGACAGTAGGGAAGACAGGAGGAGGACTGGAGACGTGAGACAGTAATGAAGACTGGAGACGTGAGACAGTAAGGAAGACAGGAGGACTGGAGACATGAGACAGTAGGGAAGCCAGGAGAAGGACTGGAGACGTGAGACAGTAATGAAGACTGGAGACGTGAGACAGTAGGGAAGACAGGAGGAGGACTGGAGACGTGAGACAGTAATGAAGACAGGAGGAGGACTGGAGACGTGAGACAGTAGGGAAGACAAGAGGAGAACTGTAGAAGTGAGACAGAAGGGAAGACAGGAGGAGGACTGGAGACGTGAGACAGTAGGGAAGACAGGAGGAGGACTGGAGAAGTAAGACAGTAGGGAAGACAGGAGGAGGACTGGAGACATGAGACAGTAGGGAAGACAGGAGGAGGACTGGAGACGTGAGACAGTAGGGAAGACAGGAGGAGGACTGGAGACGTGAGACAGTAGGGAAGACAGGAGGAGGACTGGAGACGTGAGACAGTAGGGAAGACAGGAGGAGGACTGGAGACGTGAGACAGTAATGAAGACTGGAGACGTGAGACAGTAGGGAAGACAGGAGGAGGACTGGAGACGTGAGAGAGTAATGAAGACTGGAGACGTGAGACAGTAGGGAAGACAGGAGGAGGACTGGAAAAGTGAGACAGTAGGGAAGACAAGAGGAGAACTGTAGAAGTGAGACAGTAGGGAAGACAGGAAGAGAACTGGAGAAGTAAGACAGTAGGGAAGACAGGAGGAGGACTGGATACATGAGACAGTAGGGAAGAGAGGAGGAGGACTGGAGACGTGAGACAGTAAGGAAGACAGGAGGTGGACTGGATACATGAGACAATAGGGAAGACAGGAGGAGGACTGGAGATGTGAGACAGTAAGGAAGACAGGAGGTGGACTGGAGACATGAGACAGTAGGGAAGACAAGAGGAGGACTGAAGACGTGAGACAGTAGGGGAGACAGGAGGAGGACTGGAGACGTGAAACAGTAGGTAAGACAGGAGGTGGACTGGAGAAGTAAAATAGTAAGGAAGACAGGAGGAGGACTGGAGACGTGAGACAGTAGAGAAGACAGGAGGAGGACTAGAGAAGTGAGACAGTAGGGAAGACAGGAGGAGGACTAGAGAAGTGAGACAGTAGAGAAGACAGGAGGAGGACTAGAGACGTGAGACAGTAGGGAAGACAGGAGGAGGACTAGATAAGTGAGACAGTAGAGAAGACAGGAGGAGGACTAGAGAAGTGAGACAGTAGGGAAGACAGGAGGAGGACTAGAGAAGTGAGACAGTAGGGAAGACAGGAGGACTGGCGATATAGATAAAAGAATATCTTCAAGTTATGGAAACTAAGATCCAAATTATTGAAAATGTTGAGATTATAGTCATAAGAACACAAAATAATGATGAAAAACTCTTAGTACTAAGAGTGTATAACGAACCTTTTAACAACACTTTGGAAACAAGAGTTTATTGGAATGAATGATGAATTATATAATAATCCTTAGTAAACTATTACTGAAAAGTCAGCGTGAAAAGGAAAAGATTTTGTACTCACAGATTTTAACATTAAATAAATAACAGGCCTACGAGGCTGCAACTTTAAATGAATTATGAATAGATTTCCTCAGATTAATGATATGTTTTTTCTGCATCAACATATAAATAAAGTGGCAAGAAGGAAGGTTACACAATGTATCTATTAGATTTAATTTTTACTCCAACTGAGGAAATTTTCAAGATAACCTCCATAAACCCGCATGGAAAGAGTAATCTTCATGTGGAGATAATATATGTAGTGGAATATGACTTAAGACAATAAAGAAGAGATTCATAAACATGAACGATTAGATAATACGAAAGATAATTACAATGTTCTAAAACAATGTTTTAGAGAAATTAAATGAAACAATATTGTACAAAGAACAGATATAAATAACCTGTACAAAGAGCTGTGTATTGAGAGCTATGAGAGTTTAGAGTCAGTAGAGTACGAAAAGCTATCAGAGAGTCAAGGAGGCCAGAAACGAATATGCAAATACAAGGAGATAGGAAGAAAGACATGTTGAAAAGTTTGTAAGAAGTCAAGTAAATGTTCAAAACAAAATACAAAGAATAAATGACGATATTAAAGTATTTAACAGAGAGTCTCAATGTCTTCACAAAAGATATTATTTTTTTGTGGAGAGTTTTATCCCAGACAGACAACTGAACTAAACAATACTGAAATAACTGAAGAGGAAGTCAAGAAATATAATGATGATAGTTGAAAGTTATAAGAGCAGACGGGACAGCATCTTGGCTCTTGAAAGAATGTAAAGATGAATTTCATTATCCGCTTTACAATATGTTTTTAAGATCTCACTACAAGAAGGTACATTAACACTCACATGAAAGATAGTACACTCTGCCTATATTTAAAGTGGTGACAGGAAGACACCTTGAACTATAAGTTGGTTTTGTTGACAAACATTCTTGTAAAAGTATTGGAAAAGTCTTAAGAGTAAAGTGGATTTAACTTTAAGAGAATAATAACATACTAATAAGTAAACAATTTAGATTTCGGTATTCACATTCATGTATGTCAAATTTGCTAAATTATTATGAGATAGTTACTGAAATTGTTCAAAAAAGATATGGATGGGCAGATTGTATTTATATAGACTTTAAGAAAACTTTCGATAGAATTTTCATGAGACTAATTTTGAAACTCCAAAATATAGGAGGAATTAAAGGCAAATTATTATAATAAACGACAGACTTTTCGTTTGATTGAAAAATGCAAACAGTTATAGGAGGAAAAAATCCTGCTTAGGGGAATGTAACAAGCGGAGTGCCTCAAGGTTTTCTACTTGCCAAAGAAGGTTTCTAATTAATATAAATGTTTTACCAGAAGGAATTAATATATATGAATATGTTTGTAGATGAAAATGACTATAAACATTTACAATAGGATCTGCATACAATGAACACATGGAGTGATAGACGGTGGAATTTAATGTAGATAAATGCCAAATGAAAAGAGAAGTAAAGGTTTAGGTAAGATATAAACAACTACTTCGAGTGAGATTAATAAGTTGAGGAAGCCTAGGGAAAAAATGGATTTGTCAGTTAAAAATAGGAGAGGAGAGTTATTAAATGGAGAGTTAGAAGTATCGGGAAGATGGAGGGAATATTTTAGGAATTGTTAAATGTTGATGAAGACAGGGAAGCTGTGATTTCGTGTATAGGGCAAGGAGGAATAACCTCTTATAGGAGTGAGGAAGAACCAGTAGTGAGTGTGGGGGAAGTTTGTGAGGCAGTGAGTAGAATGAAAGGGTTTAAAGCAGCTGGGATTGATGGGATAAAGATAGAAATGTTAAAGGCAGGTGGGGATATAGTTTTAGAGTGGTTAGTGCTTTTATTTAATAAATGTATGGAAGAGGGTAAGGTACCTAGGGACTGTCAGAGAGCATGCATAGACTATAGACTGTACTAAAGTAGAGGACAAGGAGATGGAAGAGGAAACTGTCGAAGGGGCTTGGGAGTGGACAGGAGTGGAAGTGGCCTGGGAAGGGACAGTCAGGAAAGGAACTTGAAAGAGGACAGGGGATGAAGATATTGTACGAGGAGGAGGAGGACCCGGCAATAGGGATTTTTTGCCGGACTTATGAGAAGAAGGGGGGCGCAGAGACTTAGGTGGGGGATGAGGGCGTGTAGACACAGAACTGTGCGAGTGAGTAGAGGAAGGAGAGTGGAGAGTATGGGATGCCGAGGTAGGGACCTCGGAGCCAAGAACAGCAAAAGGATTCGAGACAGGGGTGACGGAGGATGTTGTAACCACAGAGGAAGCCGTGGAAGTTGGGACCCAAGAAGTGGGGCGACGTTTAGCAATGCTAGAATAGGAAATACTAGGAAATACGGGGATGTCTCCCTTGAAGGCATAGATGAGAGACAGCCATAGCATATGAGAAGCCTTCCGCCTCTTTGAGACAACGGATTTCCCGCTCATTCAGGTAAACCTGACAACGGCGAGAGTACGATGGATGTGCCCCATGACAGTTAAGGCAAGAGGGAGGTAGAGTACAAGAAGGACTGGCATGGTCGTCGGCACCACAGACTGGGCATTCGGCCATGGACCTGAAATATTTCGCTGGATGACCAAAACGCCAACAGTTTCTACACCGTTGTGGTGTAGGGGTCACCTTTCGAACTTGTAAACGTTGACCTGCAATGTAGACCGAAGGTGGTAGTTCATGGCAGTCAAATGTTGAACGAGTTATATTGCAAGGATAACGTCTTCGCTTATTGGCAGGGAGGACAAAAGTGTCAACTTTAAGGATAGGGAGTTCTTGGAGCTCAAGCTGCTCCAAAATGTCTTCACCACATGTCTGGAAATTCTGTTGGACAATGGTGTGGGGTAAAATGACAGTACCACTACAAGAATTAAGAGAATGATGCTTGTCAATAGTGATAGGAATAGTATCTATGGTCGTAAGAAGAGAAAGATCCCGAGCTTGGCCAGCATTCTGGACCGTGATGATGCGAGTGCCGCTCTTGAGAGCATGAAATGAGATATCTTTACCAACATGGCTTTACCAATACTATGATCTGAAAGATAGGTATTAGGAGAAGTCGGTCGCAGAGTAAAAAACTTTGTCCATTGAGTTGTGTGAAACAAAGAGTTTAAGGGGAGTGCGTGACGAGCTGGTCGTTTCTGAGATGAACGAGGGACCGGGGGTGGTCCGACGTGTGACGGGCGAGCAATCCGAAAATTGCCGCACCATTGAGGGAGAAGCCAGAATCAAGGTCAGAGAAGAGCGAAGGTCAGATGTGTCAAAAGGGCCGGTCGGAACCCTGGTACCTGAAGCAGGTAACGAACCGGCACCAGCAAGAGGTATAGGGGCATGAGAGGTGTCCAAAGAGTTGTCCGTTAACGAGGTAGGGTCAGTACTGGGTGCGGTATCAAGAAGGGGCCCGGGGGTAGGTTCACAGTTTAGGACATCCATGGTTAGGTTCACGGGCTAGGGCATCCATGGTTAGGTTTCTTCTTTCTTTTTGTTTTTAAGAAAAAAAATGAAAGAAGAGAAGAAAATAAAAATAAAAAAAAAGAATAAAAAAAGGGGGGGGGACATGGAGGAATAGCTCCTAGGAGGAATGAAAGGGGCGAAAATCCCCCTCTGCGCCCAAGAGGACCTCAACACCGCAAGTAGTGCAGATGCTGCATGGAACCCGTGCCATACTCTACCCTTCATGCCAGTAAACCAGCAATCCGGGATAGCAGCCTCACATCCACCGAGCCACCTCGGCGGACGAAAGAGAGGGCGGCCGGATATCCGCCACAAAGCACACCGCCTTCGGCCACCACCCCCGGAATCCGAAAGGTGACCTCCAGAGATACACCCGTCGCCCAAAAGATACCCAAGGCCACCCCCCGGGTGACCGGAGAGGGATCGGGACATCCCCAGGCGATCCAGATTCCACGGCAAACTACACCACCGCTAAGAACCTCAACGGAAATGGGTAGACCACGGTACCCTTTCCATTACTTAGGAACTAGAATGCCTGTGGAGGGAAGCTCCCAGGAGAAAAATGGGAAGGAAATAAGGGAAGGATGAGGAGGAGGAGGAGGAAAGGGAAAAGGGAGGATGGGGGAAAAGGAAAAAAGGGAGGGGGGATTGGGGGGTAATTAGGTTCGGTCTGAGGAAGAAGACCAAGAGGTCCAATTCCTCAGACCGATAGCCTCTTTACCGCGACAAGGAGCCCACCTTAAAGAGGTTCATTATCTCAACTATCTCTCTTCTTCATTATCTCAACTCTCTCTTCTTCATTATCTCAACTCTCTCTTCTTCATTATCTCAACTCTCTCTTTTTCATTATCTCAACTCTCTCTCTTCTTCATTATCTCAACTATCTCTCTTCTTCATTATCTCAACTATCTCTCTTCTTCATTATCTCAACTATCTCTCTTCTTCATTATCTCAACTCTCTCTTCTTCATTATCTCAACTCTCTCTTCTTCATTATCTCACCTTGTTCATCTAATATCTTCTATATTACTTTAAGGAGACTTTTAAAACTTCTGTTTTATTTTGAAAGTTGGATTTTACCCTTTTTTATTTATCTCTGCAACCTTCTTCTTACCTGTTTATGTTCAGTTATAGTCATCCAACCATCCATCCATCCATCCATCCATCCATCCATCCATCCATCCATCCATCCATCCATGCATCCATGCATCCATGCATCCATGCATCCATCCATCCATCCATTCATCCATCCATGCATGCATGCATCCATCCATCCATCCATGCATCCATGCATCCATGCATCCATCCATCCATCCATCCATCCATCCATCCATCCATCCATCCATCTATCCATCCATCCATCCATCCATCCATCCATCCATCCATCCATCCATCCATCCATCCATCCATGCATCCATCCATCCATCCATTCATCCATCCATCCATCCATCCATCCACTGGTTTCCTTATCAATAGATGTGTTAGCACATTTCGGGCAAATTAGGTCAGTTTTGTTCCCAGAATGCCACCCACACCAGTCGACTAACATCCAGGTACCTATTTTATTGCTAGGTGAACATGGACAGCAGGTATTTTAAGGAAACACGTCCTAATGTTTCCACTCGTACCTGGGATCGATCCCTGGACCTCAGTGTGTATGTTGAGCGATGGAGCTACGGGACATCCTCGGCCATGTTGTCAACAAACACACTACTGTACTGTTGTGCTACTCTATTTATCCTTAAAATATTAAATACGTTATTGTTACCACATTAATATTTTATTTGATTTAATTGGGACACCATTCATGTAAAACACACTACTGTCTACGCTATATAACAGACACAATCTTTTTGTTTCCCAGTATGAGGTGACTGAGTAATAGTAGTAGTAGTGGTGGTGGTGGTAACAATTGTAGAAATAGTGGTAGTTAGTAGATACGAGTTGTGAAAGGTACATGTCGATACACACTGCCTGTGTGTGTGTGTGTAAGTTGCGTCCGTGCATGACGAGTATTTCTGTCTTGATGTTGTCTTAACGTGACACGCCTTCTGCAACAACAGGGCGTCAAGAAAGTTTATTTTTATTTATATTTTACAATTAAATAGTAACAAACATGCAAGTGATCGCTGAACTAATAAAGTTTGTTTAAACTATTCACCTTCAACACCTCCAGAGGCCCATAACACCTGCCAATGATTCTGACATGAAACTTTTTAAACTCAGCTGCAGGTATCTGGACCTAACAATGACGCTGCCCTACAAGGTGGACTATGTGCGGCGCAGCTTGGAGGCCATTTGACGGGGTCTTCACCCGATCTCCATTTGTCAGGAGACTTTTTTTGAACGGAATTGCTATTCTATTCTGTATGATAATTTCACAGTGGGATCGAAAGGTTTGTGTGTTATGTTCCATCACGTAGGATGAGGCTCATACATTGTGCTGAAGTCCGTCAAGCTGAGCGGGGAGACTTCAGCATGGCAATGAGTATACCATCAAGCATTCCAACAAGGGTTCACCAGTTACTGAAGGTTCAGAGGTTTCTTCTAGTATAACTGGAGTTCCTATCACTTGCCACGTCACCATTATTACTCTGTGCTATACATACAACTACACTTTAATGTCTTTTACCATTTTGTTGAAATATATTTCATAATCGGTAAAGGACTTTGTGGAATCTCTATATTTCCAAAACGTGTATAATACATATAAAGGTGCAGCTTACATGTACACATAATTTGAGTTAGTTCCCTCACTTGAGACTATGTGAGTGCATAATCAACAGCCAGGAATTCTACGACGGTTTTAAGCTTAATTGAGTTAGCTTTATTGTAAAAGTATCACACTGGAAACCAATATTTTAAACAGAAAATTCCTGCATCTAACTGAGGGTGTTAGAGGAAGTATGTCATCAATACTGACGCCCGAGGGTCAGCCTTCTTGATGCTCTTCTCAAGTGTAATATATATGACCATATTAACTACTGACTGGCTAAAGTGTATGTATAATATACTAATAACATACCTGTTTAATGAATTCACTTATACTGATTCAACCCAAAGCTCCGTTGCTTGACTCTTGTATTGCACTTCTGCAACATCTCTGGTTGTTGCACAGCGTCATCATGATGTTCAGGAAGCCACACAATCACTAGTAAAAAACTGAAACCGATCAGATGAGTCATTCTCCAGTTATGACACGGAGGTAATACTCCAGACTCATTATTTTTACTGTTTTACTACGTCATCATTTGCCTGTATCAGACAAAACATAACAGGTATTATTCTGGTTCTAAGATGCATCAACCATTAAATACTGAAGCCGTTCACAACAAGTAAACTGAATATTATTTAACGCGATTAAAAGTCATTAAAATTACACACTAATTTACTCATAAATGGTCACATCTGCACCTACACCTGCACCTACACCTGCACCTACACCTGCACCTACACCTGCACCTACACCTGCACCTTCACCTGCACCTACACCTGCACCTTCACCTGCACCTACACCTGCACCAACACTGCTGAATTTCACGTTATTGTTAACTGAAGCTTCACCACTGAGAAATTTGCAAGTTTTCCACGCCATTCCAGGAAGATGGGAATAATAATAATGTGTTCAATAACTTTGGTCATACATCGCGTGAACATCCCAAGTGTTCCGAGGAATTTGCACTTGTTGCAGTATACCAACGTTGAAAATTTGAAGGCGACTGCATGATGCGTTCTCGAGTTATGTGCAAAATAATATCGCAGCATTGGAGGAAGAAGGGAAGGTAAAACAATAAATAGAGACAAGGTAACACAGGCCACCAGCACCGTATATCAGTATACCAGGAAAGGTATCCTCCAATAACTGCTCTCAATCCAACACTTCCAAGCTATCAGGAAAGGTATCCTCCAATAACTGCTCTCAATCCAACACTTCCAAGCTTCCAGCATTTCCTTCAACATTTCAAATGTGCTTCTACACAGCCTCAATAGATATTGAATGGGAAATAATATAACTATTTCAGATATTGACTAGTACGACCGAGTAATAATGTGATGATTTCTGGAAAGCGCACCGCACATGCCTGAGAGTTTGGAGGGAATCAAACTCCATTATAACCTGGATTCCCAACTCTTCAAGTTTAATAAACTAGTTTAATATACTGGCAAATCTGACCGTACTAAATCTGAAGTTAATGGGTTCTATCATGGCCATAAGATACATCAGCCATTAAATACTGAACCCATTCAAAAGAAGATACCTTCGTTGAATATTTAAAGGCACTCTGATGAGGCCTTCTCGTGGCACTCTGATGAGGCCTTCTCGTGGCACTCTGATGAGGCCTTCTCGTGGCACTCTGATGAGGCCTTCTCGTGGCACTCTGATGAGGCCTTCTCGTGGCACTCTGATGAGGCCTCGTGGCACTCTGATGAGGCCTCGTGGCACTCTGATGAGGCCTTCTCGTGGCACTCTGATGAGGCATTCTCGTGGCACTCTGATGAGGCTTTTTCGTGGCACTCTGATGAGGCCTTCTTGTGGCACTCTGATGAGGCCTTCTCGTGGCACTCTGATGAGGCCTTCTCGTGGCACTCTGATGAGGCCTTCTCGTGGCACTCTGATGAGGCCTTCTCGTGGCACTCTGATGAGGCCTTCTCGTGGCACTCTGATGAGGCCTTCTCGTGGCACTCTGATGAGGCCTTCTCGTGGCACTCTGATGAGGCCTTCTCGTGGCACTCTGATGAGGCCTTCTCGTGGCACTCTGATGAGGCCTTCTCGTGGCACTCTGATGAGGCCTTCTCGTGGCACTCTGATGAGGCCTTCTCGTGGCACTCTGATGAGGCCTTCTCGTGGCACTCTGATGAGGCCTTCTCGTGGCACTCCGATGAGGCCTTCTCGTTGCACTCCGATGAGGCCTTCTCGTGGCACTCCGATGAGGCCTTCTCGTGGCACTCTGATGAGGCCTTCTCGTGGCACTCTGATGAGGCCTTCTCGTGGCACTCTGATGAGACCTTCTCGTGGCACTCTGATGAGGCCTTCTCGTGGCACTCTGATGAGGCCTCGTGGCACTCTGATGAGGCCTTCTCGTGGCACTCCGATGAGGCCTTCTCGTGGCACTCCGATGAGGCCTTCTCGTGGCACTCTGATGAGGCCTTCTCGTGGCACTCTGATGAGGCCTTCTCGTGGCACTCTGATGAGGCCTTCTCGTGGCACTCTGATGAGGCCTTCTCGTGGCACTCTGATGAGGCCTCGTGGCACTCTGATGAGGCCTCGTGGCACTCTGATGAGGCCTTCTCGTGGCATGAACCAAACAAAAGCGAAAAGTTGGAAGAAAAATACAAGAAAAAATATAAATTTTTCCTACGGGGAAAACCTAATAAGTTTCCTTTGTAAATTTATGAGTGATACTTACAATTTATGAGTGATACTTACAATTTATGAGTGTGATACTTACAATTTATGAGTGTGATACTTACAATTTATGAGTGATACTTACAATTTATGAGTGATACTTACAATTTATGAGTGTGATACTTACAATTTATGAGTGTGATACTTACAATTCGCTAACTTTTAACAAACATTATCTCTAAGTTCATAGCAGGATTCGAACCTGCACTCTCTGCATTACAGTACACAGTAGCTTCGCCACTCAGCCTGATCCTGGGCTCTGGCTGAGTGGTGAAAGTACTGAGTACTTTAATACAGAGTGTGGGGGGGTTGGAATCCTGCTGTGGACTGAGAGGTAATGTTTGTTAAGAGTGTCAATCTATCGGGAGTTATAAACAGAGCCTCTGTCCTATAAATAACCTCCATATGAAATATTATTTATGTTTGCCTAGCATGAATAATAAAAGCGACGTTCAAGCCAAGGACTCGAACCCATGTCGTTTTGGCCCTCCTCATTGTGAGCGAAAATCACATGACGCTCTAACCCTTACGACCACCAAATCCTACAAGAATCAAGCATCAAGCATCGAGCGTCATGTGATTGTCGCTCACCATGAGGCGGGCCAAAACGACATGGGTTCAAGTCCTTGGCTACTCGCAGTGTTGTTATTCATATATATATATATATATATATATATATATATATATATATATATATATATATATATATATATATATATATATATATATATATATATATATATATATATATATATATATATATATGTATATATATATTTTATTTTTATTTTTTATTAACACATCGGCCGATTCCACCAAGGCAGGGTGGCCCGAAAAAGAAAAACTTTCATCATCATTCACTCCATCACTGTCTTGCCAGAAGGGTGGTTTACACTACAGTTATAAAACTGCAACATTAACACCCCTCCTTCAGAGTGCCGGCACTGTACTTCCCATCTCCAGAACTCAAGTCCGGCCTGCCGGTTTCCTGAATCCCTTCATAAATGTTACTTTGCTCACACTCCAACAGCACGTCAAGTATTAAAACCATATGCCTCCATTCACTCCTATCAAATACGCTCACACATGCTTGCTGGAAGTCCAAGCCCTCGCACACAAAACTTCCTTTACCCCTTCCCTCCAACCTTTCCTAGGCCGCCCCCTACCCCGCCTTCCCTCCACTACAGATTTATACACTCCGAAGTCACTCTGTCTCGTTCCATTCTCTCTACATGTCCAAACCACCTCAACAACCCCTCCTCAGCTCTCTGGACAATCGTTTTGGTAATCCCGCACCTCCTCCTAATTTCCAAACTCCGAATTCTCTGCATTATATTCACACCACACATTGACCTCAGACATGACATCTCCACTGCCTCCAGCCTTCTCCTCGTTGCAACATTCATCACCCATGCTTCACACCCATATAAGAGCGTTGGTATAACTATACTCTCATACATTCCCTCTTTACTTCCATGGACAAGGTTCTTTGTCTCCACAGACTCCGAAGTGCTCCACTCACCCTTTTCCCCTCATCAATTCTATGATTCACCTCATCCTTCATAGACCCATCCGCCGACATGTCCACTCCCAAATATCTGAATACATTCACCTCCTCCATACTCTCTCCCTCCAATCTGATATCCAATCTTTCGTCACCTATTCTTTTTGTTATCCTCATCACCTTACTCTTTCCTATATTCACTTTCAATTTTCTTCTTTACACACCCTACCAAATTCATCCACCAACCTCTGCAGCTTCTCTTCAGAATCTCCCAAAAGCACAGTGTCATCAGCAAAAAGCAACTGTGACAACTCCCACTTTGTATTTGCTTCTTTATCTTTTAGCCCAACACCTCTTGCCAAGACCCTCGCATTCACTTCTCTTACAACCCCATCTATAAATATATTGAACAACCACGGTGACATCACACATCCTTGTCTAAGGCCCACTTTTACTGGGAAATAGTCCCCTTCCCTCCTACACACTCTAACCTGAGCCTCACTATCCTCATAAAAACTCTTCACTGCTTTCAGTAACCTTCCTCCTATTCCATACACCAGCAACATCTGCCACATTGCCCCCTATCTACCCTATCATACGCCTTTTCCAAATCCATAAATGCCACAAAACATCTTTACCCTTATCCAAATACTGTTCACCTATATGTTTCACTGTAAACACTTGGTCTACACACCCCTACCTTTCCTAAAGCCCCTTGTTCATCTGCCATCCTGCTTTCTGTTTTACTCTTAATTCTTTCAATAATAACTCTACCATACACTTTACCAGGTACACTCAACAGACTTATTCCCCTATAATTTTTGCACTCTCTTTTGTCCCCTTTGCCTTTATACAAAGGAACAATACACGCTCTCTGCCAATCCCTAGGTACCTTACCCTCTTCCATACATTTATTAAATAATAGCACCAACCACTCCAAAATTATATCCCCACCTGCTTTTAACATTTCTATCTTTATCCCATCAATCCCAGCTGCCTTACCCCCTTTCATTCTACCCACTGCCTCACGAACTTCCCTACACCCACAACTGGCTCTTCCACACTCCTACAAGATGTTATTCCTCCTTGCCCTACACACGAAATCACAGCTTCCCTGTCTTCATCAACATTTAACAAATCCTCAAAATATTCTCTCCATCTTCCCGATACCTCTAACTCTCCATTTAATAACTCTCCTCTCCTATTTTTAACTGTCAAATCCATTTGTTCTCTAGGCTTCCTCAACTTATTAATCTCATTCCAAAACTTTTTCTTATTTTCAACAAAATTTGCTGATAACATCTCACCCACTCTCTCATCTGCTCTCTTTTTACATTGCTTCACCACTCTTTTAACCTCTCTTTTCTCTCCATATACTCTTCCCTCCTTGCATCACTTCTACTTTGTAAAAACCTCTCATATGCTAACTTTTTCTCCCTTACTACTCTCTTTACATCATCATTCCACCAATCGCTCCTCTTCCTCCCGCACCCACTCGCCTGTAACCACAAACTTCTGCTGAACACTCTAACACTACATTTTTAAATCTACCCCATACATTTTCGACCCCATTTCCTACACTCTCACTAGCCCATCTATCCTCCAATAGTTGTTTATATCCTACCCTAACTGCCTCCTCTTTTAGTTTATAAACCTTCACCTCTCTTTTACTTACTGATTCTATTTTCCTTGTATCCCATCTACCTTTTACTCCCACTGTAGCTATAACTAAAAAGTGATCTGATATATCTGTAGCTCCTCTATAAACATGTACATCCTGAAGTCTACTCAACAGTCTTTTATCTACCAATACATAGTCCAACAAACTACTGTCATTACGCCCTACATCATATCTTGTATACTTATTTATCCTCTTTTTCTTAAAATATGTATTACCTATAACTAAACCCCTTTCTATACAAAGTTCAATCAAAGGGCTCCCATTATCATTTACACCTGGCACCCCACTTTAGCATTTAGGTCCCCTACCACAATTACTCTCTCATTTGGTTCAAAAGTTCCTATACATTCGCTTAACATCTCCCAAAATCTCTCTCTCTCCTCTACACTCCTCTCTTCTCCAGGTGCATACATGCTTATTATGACCCACTTTTCGCATCCGACCCTTATTTTAATCCTTGAATTTACACATTTATATTCCCTCTTTTCCTTCCATAACTGATCCTTCAACATTATTGCTACCCCTTCCTTAGCTCTAACTCTCTCAGATACTCCTGACTTAATCCCATTTATTTCTCCCCACTGAAACTCGCCTACCCCCTTCAGCTTTGTTTCGCTTAGGGCCAGGACATCCAACTTCTTTTCATTCATAACATCAGCAATCATCTCTTTCTTATCATCCGCACTACATCCACGCACATTCAGACAACCCAGTTTTATAAAGTTTTTCTTCTTCTCTTTTTTAGTAAATGTGTACAGGAGAAGGGGTTACTAGCCCATTGCTCCCGGCATTTTAGTCGCCTCATACGACACGCATTGCTTACGGAGGAAAGATTCTTTTCCACTTCCCCATGGACAATAGAGAAAATAAAAAGAACAAGAGCTATTAAGAAAAAGAAGAAAAACCTAGATGTGTGTATGTATATATATGCATGTGTATGCCAGTGTAGTGTGACCTAAAGTGTAAGTAGAAGTAGCTATATATACCTGTTATCCAGCGTGTTTATGAGACAGAAAAAAGACACCAGCAATCCTACCATCATGTAAAACAGTTTCAGGTTTCTGTTTCACAGTCACCTGGCAGGACGGTAGTACCTCCCTGGGTGGTTGCTGTCTACCAACTTACTACTACCATATATATATATATATTTATATATATATATATATATATATATATATATATATATATATATATATATATATATATATATATATATATATATTATATATATATATATATATATATATATATATATATATATATATATATATATATATATACACACACATCTTATAGACGGATGTGTCTATAAGATTCCCTGTAAAATATGCGATAAAGTTTATTACGGTCAAACCGGTAAAAGTCTTGAACTAAGATTAAAACAACATAAATATAGCATTAGAACTGCACAAGATTCTAATGCTCTATTTATTCATGTGAGAGATTTTAACCATCCAATTGATTTTCAAAATGCTGAGAAGGTTGTATCAAGAAAGTCCATGGTTGAAAGGAATATAATAGAATCATGTTTCATTAAAAGCAGTTTTGAAAATAATATGAATATTTCTTTTGGTTTATATAAATTGGATTCATTTATAATTAATAAAATTTGGGAAGAATTTAATGATAAATTGGACTAATCTTAATTCTTGGGAAGAGTTTCAGGTCCTTTCTTATGTTCCTCTTCACAGAGTCGTGCGTTGTTACGCTACTGTGAGGTGTAGTCTTTGTTAGTGTGATGTGACTGTAAGGTGTAGTCTTGCCCCTTATATAAGCCTTCTTCTCAAGTTTCCTTTTATAGTTCCTTGATAATGTGAGTAGTCACGAAAGCGCTTGGAATTCCTCTATTTTTTCATAGTGGTTGTCTTGCATATTTTGATATCACCTGTTTACTGTGATCTTTTTGCATATATATATATATATATATATATATATATATATATATATATATATATATATATATATGTCGTGCCGATTAGGTAAAACTGGTAATTAGCAAGAACTCATCTAAAATTAAGTCCTTTCTAAAATTTTCTCTTATACGTTTAAAGATATATTTTTTTCATTTATGTTAATGTAAGAATTTATAATTTTGTACCAAGAGAAACTTTGAAAACCTACCTAACCTTATTACAACAAGCGCAATTTAATTTAGCCTAACCCAACTAAATATATTTTAGATATGTTATCATTAATTTAATAATAAACAAACACAATGAAATATATTTTTTTCGTTATGTTCAGAATGATTTTGGCGAAATTATTGCATACACAAATTTTCACTTGTCTTATATGGCAAGGTGAGCGTTGCTATTTAAGCCAAAATCGCAAGTTTTACCTAATCGGCACGACATATATATATATATATAATATATATATATATATATATATATATATATACAGTGGTACCTCTACTTACGAGCAGCTCCCAACTCGAACAATTATGTAAGTGTATTTTTGTAGGTGCTTTTGTAAGTGTATTTTTGGGGTCTGAAATGGATTAACCTAATTTTCATTATTTCTTATGGGAAAAAATTCCTTCGGTATCGGCACTTGAATATCCGTCTGGAACGAATTAAGATCGTAAGTAGAGGTACCACTGTATACGTATATATGGACAGAAATATAAATATCAGTATTATTGTACACAAGTATAATAACCCGAACACCCTATGTAAACGAATAACCAAGAAATAATAGTTACTTTAAGTCAGTCACTCGACTAAGAGAGATCACAAGAAACGCAAAGTGTGTGAGGAACTCAACATGAGATCCAAAGAAGTGTTCACAGAGGAGACAGAAGGGACTCCAGAAAGACAGAGAGGTGGGGTACACCACCAAGTGTTGGACACAATACATGCAACCCAGGAAGAAGTGAAGAGGCTGCTGAGTGAGCTAGATACCTCAAAGGCGATGGGGCGTGACATCTCTCCATGGGTCCTGAGAGAGGGAACAGAGGCGCTAAGTGTACCCCTAACAACAATATTCAACACATCTATCGAAACAGGGAGACTACCTGAGGTATGGAAGACAGCAAATGTAGTCCCAATTTTTAAAAAAGGAGACAGGAACGTAGCACTAAACTAAAGACCAGTGTCACTGACTATGTATAGTATGCAAGGTAATGGAGAAGATTATCAGGAGAAGAGTGGTGGAGCACCTAGAAAGGAATCAGCTTATCAACGACGGCCAACACGGTTTCAGGGACGGGAAATCCTGTGTCACAAACATACTGGAGTTCTATGACAGGGTGACAGCAGTAAGACAATAGAGAGAGGGGTGGGTAGATTGCATTTTTTTGGACTGTAAGAAGGCGTTTGACACTGTTCCACACAAGAGATTAGTGCAGAAGCTGGAGGACCAGGCAGGGATAACAGGGAAGGCACTCCAATGGATCAGGGAATACCTGTTAGGAAGACAGCAGCGAGTCATGGTATGTGGCGAGGTGTCAGAGTGGGCGCCGGTGACGAGTGGGGTACCGCAGGGGTCAGTCCTGGGACCGGTGCTGTTTCTGGTATTTGTGAACGACATGACGGAAGGAATAGACTCCGAAGCGTCCTTGTTTGCAGATGATGTGAAGTTGATGAGAAGAATTCAATCGGACGAGGACCAGGCAGAACTAAAAAGGGATCTGGACAGGCTGCAAGCCTGGTCCAGCAACTGGCTCTTGGAGTTCAACCCCACCAAGTGAAAAGTCATGAAGATTGGCTAAGGGCAAAGAAGACCGCAGACGAAGTACAGTCTAGGGGTCCAGAGACTACAAACCTCAATCATGGAAAAAAATCTTAGGGTGAGTATAACACCAGGCACATCTCCTGAGGCGCACATTAACCAAATAACTGCTGCAGCATACGGGCGCCTAGTAAACCTAAGAACAGCATTCCGACATCTTAATAAAGAATCGTTCAGGACCCTGTACACTGTGTACGTTAGGCCCATACTGGAGTATGCAGCACCAGTTTGGAACCCACATCTAGTCAAGCACGTAAAGAAGCTAGAGAAAGTGCAAAGGTTTGCAATAAGACTAGTCCCGGAGCTAAGGGGTATGTCCTACGAGGAGAGGTTAAGGGAAATCGACCTGACGACACTGGAGGACAGGAGAGATAGGGAAGACATGATAACGACATATAAGATACTGAGAGAAATTGACAAAGTGGACAGAGACAGAATGTTCCAGAGATGGGACACAGCAACAAGGGGACACAGTTGGAAGCTGAAGACTCAGATGAATCACAGGGATGTTAGGAAGTATTTCTTCAGTCACAGAGTGGTCGGGAAGTGGAATAGCTTGGGAAGCGATGTAGTGGAGGCAGGTTCCATACATAGCTTTAAGAAAAGGTATGATAAAGCTCATGGCGCAGGGAGAGTGACCCAGTAGCGGCCAGTGAAGAGGCGGGGCCAGGAGCTATGTCTCGACCCCTGCAACCACAACTAGGTGACAACTAGGTGAGTACACACACACATACATCCACACACACACAGATCTTGAGGTGAGTAAAATACCGAGCATATCTCCTGAGGCACATATCAATCAAATAGTGGTCCGATACCTCGGTAAGGAATCGTTCAAGACATACGTCATATACGTCAGACCCATATTGGAGTATGCAGTACCAGTTTGGAACCCACACCTGGTCAAGCACGTCAAGAAATTAGAGAAAGTGCAAAGATTTGCAACAAGAATAGTTCCAGAGCTAAGGGGATTGTCCTACGAAGGAAGGTTAAGTGGTCACGTGTGGTCATACCTGTCCTAAGCTGTCTGGGAATTAGCGTGGGGTGATACCGAGCACATGGCTCACTGCAGTGTTTTAGAATCTCAGGTTGAAGTGTTGAAGAAGGAGGTTCTACTGCTTCAGGAGGAAAATAGGAGGCTGAAGCTTCGCCTAGATGGGTGTGGGAGTGAGTGTGAGATGGTTGGAGCTGGTAAGGAGGAAATGGTTACCAACAGTGAAAGTGGCAGCCGCTTTAAGTGGCAAGTGGTTCACAATTCAGGAAGAAGGAAGATAAAGAAGGTTAACAGAGAAGATGTGAAGGTAGGAAATCGATTCTTTGTTCTCCAGGACGAGTGTACTTCAGTGGTTAGCGAGTGGCGAGTGGTTCCCAGTAATGGGAGCAGCATCAAAATAAGGAAAGTTAAGAGAGAAGATTTGAAGGTAGGAAATAGCTTCTCTGTTATTCAGGATGAGTGTACTCCAGTGGGCAGTGAAGGTAAAGGTACTATTTCCCCTGCTAATAGAGGTAAGAGAATTCTTGTGGTAGGTGACTCACAGGTAAGATATATGGACCGTGCTTTCTGTAATAGGAATAGGGAGGTGAGAGAGAGGGTGTGCTTCCCTGGAGCTGGTGTTGGTGACATAGTCAACAGGTTGGATAATATCATGTCAGGTAATGGGAACAAGCCCATTATCTGTCTCAGTGCTGGTGGAAATGATATTTGGAAGGGTAGGAGAGAAGAGCTGCTGGATAAGTACAGGTCAGCTATAGAGCTAATCAAGTCTAAGGGAGGGGTCCAA
>WNWK01018334.1:0-40198 GCA_009830355.1 Cherax destructor | reverse complement strand
CACCTTCCCAGAGTCACTTTGGTATCGTAGTGCCACCTTCCCAGTGTCACTTTGGTGTCGTAGTGCCACCTTCCCAGTGTCACTTTTGTGTCGTAGTGCCACTTTCCCAGAGTCAGTTTTTATGAAATAAACTTAATTTATAAGCAAAAAAAACCTTGCTAAAAAAGATATAAGAACATAATAAAGTAGTTTAAAGGGGAAAAAAATGTATTTCATTTCAACTCTTCTTTATAGTTAGAATATGAGTAATAAAATTTTGGCTATGATTAAAATATTTGGTAAAAATATTGTGGCTAAAATAAGAATGAAATCCCCCAACCGGAGGGGATGACAGCATTCTCAGCTGTATTGACTTCGTAGAATACAACACACAAAATACGTTTTTCTTGGGAAGGAGGGAGAGTATTCCCTTTAAACACCACACAGCTTGCTAATTTTACAAAGCATAAATTACAATGAAACCCCACTTAAAATTTATCTGCATGACTTTTTTTTAAACAAACATTCATTATTTTTCCTTATTAATTCTCTCCAGCCATTATATAACACATTATCAAAAATACTCAACACATTGACTTTCTAAGTATACCTGTAGGGGGTTTCAAGGGTCAACTCCCCGCGGCTCGGTCTGAGACCAGGCCTCGTGATGGATCAAGGTCTGATCAACGAGGCTGTTACTGCCGGTCGCACGCAACCCGACTCGAACCACAGCCCGGCAGGTCAGGTACTGACTTTGGTGCCTGTCCAGTGCCTTCTTGAAGACAACCAGGGGTCTATTGGTTATCCCCTTATGTATGCTGGGAGGCAGTTGAACAGTCTTGGCCCCGAACACTTATTGTGTTGTCTCTCAGTGTGCTCGTGGTGCCCCTGCTTTTCATAGGGGTATTGTTGCATCTCCTGCCGAGTTTTTTTGCTTTCATAAGGAGTGATTTTCGCGTGGAAGTTTGGTACAAATCCCTCTAGAATTTCCCAAAGTGTATATTATCATGTATTTCCTCGTGTTCCAGGAATACAAATCAAGGGACCTCAATCGTTCCCAGTGCTTTGTCGTACTTATGTGTGCCGTGAAAAATTCTTTGTACACTCTCCAGGTCAGCCATTTTTGTCTGCCTTGAAGGGGGCAGTTAGTGTAAGCAGAATTCCAGCCTAGAGAGAACAAGCGATTTGAAGAGAATCATGGGCTTGGCGTCCCTAGTTCGAAGGTTCTATTATCCATCGCATCATTTTCGTAGCAGATGCGGTAGATACAATGTTGTGGTCTTTGAAGGCGAGATTTTCTGACATTATCACTCCCAGGTCTTTCACATTACTTTTTCACTCTATTGTATGGATATAATTTGTTTATACCTTGATACAGTTTTAATTTCCTCAACACACTGGCTATAAAACTTTCCCCATATGAAATTTTATGTGAAAATGAAAAACACACAATACATTGAGACATAGTCATTAAATTACGCAAAAGGCCTTCGCAAAACATATAAACATAAATACCTTTGTTTCTCTAACAATAACCTATGGAGAAAGTTTTGCATATGCGTCAGTGAAACAAATTGACACTCAATACCTTTTCACAGCATTACAGTCCATAGGTAAACCCTTACAATTGCAAAAATATAGATCAATTTGGGAAATGACCATCCTAAATTAAAACAATTTTTTTAATAAATGCCGTCAATATAAGCGCTTTAAGGAATAAGGGAAAATATATTAAGTCTTACCCTGGATTCATATATAGTGACTTCAGGCAGTATGAGTTAGATACACATTTATACAAGGTATACAACCCTCAAGGAAGGTTCCTTGATGCTGGTGGGGGGTCTTGATCTAGGGAACTCGATATATGCTCCAGTTCCCTGAATTAACCCTGAATCCCACATCCCCCTACAGGCGCTTCATAATCCTACGGGTTTAGTGTTTCCCCCTTGATTATAATAATAACAAGGCATAGAAACAATAACATTACAACCTGGGGAGAGAAGTACAACATTAGAATTAACAAGATTATTATACGGTCCATTATGTATCACATTTAAGTGGCTCTCAGTTTTTATTTTCCTACCAACTTTTCGTTTTTCTGCTCATTACTTGGGAAGTCCTCATACAGGCAGTTAGAATTTTCAATGATGTCCCAAAATTTCAATGAACTCAAAATTCTTGGAACAATTGACATATTCAGCTACTGTGTGACAAAAGTTGTTGTTTCAATTTGCAACATCTGTGAAGTGAAGAACTGAGCAGCATAATCTAAATGAGGCCTAACCAAAGATATATAGAGTTGAAGAACAACCTGAGGACTTCTATTATTTATACTTCTTGATAAGAAGCCAAGGATTCTGTTAGCTTTATTGCGAACACTTATACACTGTTGTCTTGGCTTCAGATTACTACTAACCAGAACTCCTAAATCCTTCTCGCAATCACAAGTAATAAGATCTACATTATTCAGTTTATATGTGGCATGGTTATTGTCCTGCCCAACATTAAGAACTTTGCATTTGTTTACATTAAACTGCTTCTGCCACTTCTCCGACCACTGCATCAGTCTATTCAAATCATCCTGGAGTGCTCTAATGTCCTCATTTGAATGAACTGGACGGCCTATTTTGGTGTCATCAGCAAATTTACTTATGTTTCTATTTATTCCCTCATCTATGTCGTTTATGTAAATTGTAAACAACAGGGGGCCCAAAACTGACCCCTGTGGAACACCGCTTGAGACGTGCCCCCATTCTGATTTCTCTCCATTTATGCAAACTCTCTGCCGCCTATTTTTCAACCATGCCTCTACCCAGGAAAAAATTTCTCCTCCTATTCCGTGTGCCTTAAGTTTCCTCAGTAGCATCTGATGTGGAACTTTATCGAAAGCCTTACTGAATTCTATATACACAATATTATATTCATTACCATGATCTACCTCCTCAAACACCTTAGTGAAAAAAGTTAGTAAATTCGTAAGACAGGAACGCCCTTTTGTAAAACCGTGTTGAGATTCATTAATCAATTTATGCTTTTCAAGATGGCTACGAATTGCCTCTGCAATTATTGACTCCATAAATTTACCAACTATGGAGGTAAGGCTTATTGGTCTATAGTTCGAAGCTAAGGACCTGTCACCTGCCTTGTAAATAGGTGATACATTTGCCCTTTTCCACTTGTCTGGCACTATACCAGTTTGTAGTGATATATTGAAAAGATTTGCCAAAGGTTTGCTAAGTTCCTCTTTACATTCCTTTAAAACTCTTGCAAACAGTTCATCAGGGCCTGGGGATTTGTTAGGTTTAAAATTCTCTATTTGTCTGAGGACCATGTCACTAGTTACCCCAATCGAGCATAGTCTATAATCTTCCTGTTCTACATAATTTATTATTTCTGGAATTCTGCTAGTATCTTCCTGAGTAAAAACTGAGAGGAAGTAAGTATTGAAAATTTCACACATATCCTTATCACTGTCCGTGATCTGCCCTGAGTTACTCTTAAGTGGGCCTATCTTGTCCCTAATCTTACTTCTGTATACCTGAAAGAACCCTTTTGGGTTAGTCTTCGAATCCCTTGCGACCTTAGCCTCATAATCCATTTTTGTTTTTCTTATTCCTTTTTTTATTTCTCTCTTTAATTGGAAATATTGATTTCTTATCTGTCCATCCCCTCTTTTGATACGCCTATATATGCCTCTCTTTCGACCAATGAGATGTTTTAATCTATTGTTCATCCAATTAGGATCATTTTTGTTAGATCTAATTTCCCTACTTGGAACAAAAGTTGTCTGGGCAGCTAGAACTACGCTCTGAAAAAACGTCATATTGGCAACCAAAACCACCTACCTGACCCATAGTCAGGTCATCCCAATTTAGCCCACCTAGGTAATTTCTCAGCCCCATGAAGTCGGCTACACCTAAGTCTGGAACAGAGACTTGATTGCAGTTACCTGGGTAATTCCATGATATATTAAAACTAAGTGATTTGTGATCGCTTTCCCCAAGCTCTTCATTAACCTCAAGATTATTAATTAGTGATTCTTTGTTAGCAAGAACCAAATCAAGCAAGTTGCTACCTCTAGTTGGTTCTGTCACAAACTGTTTTAAAAAACAATCCTGAACCGTATCAAGAAAGTCACTAGACTCAAGATTACCTGTCACATTGTTCCAATCAATTTGTCTAAAGTTAAAAAATCCCATTAACACAACATTTTCCTATCTAGACGCCTTATGAATTTCGTCCCATAGCAGCTTACTGCACTCCCTATCCAGGCTTGGGGACCTGTAAATCACACCCAAAATTAATTTTTCACGACTCTCGAGAAACTCTAGCCAAACAGATTCTGTGTCCGCTGTTTCTAATCTTATATCTTGTCTAACACAACAATTTAAATTATCTCTGACGTACATCGCCACTCCAACACCCTTCCTGTTGACCCTATCAGTGTGGAATAGTTTGTAACCCTGAATGTTGCACTCGGAAGGCATTTTTCTATCTTTCAGGTTGAACCAGGTCTCTGTTATAGCAATAATATCTATATTACCTGCACTTGCAAGTAATCTTAGCTCATCTATCTTATTTCTTAGACTCCTACTATTTGTATAGTAAACCTTAAGGGAGCTAGTCACACGTTGCCCTCTACTATCTCTCTTTGTTTGTTGATCAATTGCTTTGCCTTTACAAGCAACTTTATTTTGAATCTTATCTTTTAAACATATCCCTGGGGTATCCTGGTAATATCTGCTGTTTCCAACCCAAATACTACAGCCTGATTGTTTCCCACAAACACCCATACCTCTATAATCTATCAGTTTAAAGTCCTAGACAAGTCTCCAATGACCCCCTCAATCGAATCGGCTAATGCAACTTCTCCAGCCCCAGAGAGATAAACCCCATCCCTTGCATACATATCACGTTTGCCAAAGAATTTGTCCCAGTTATCAATGAATGGAATTGCAAGTTCCTTGCAACACCTGTCTAGCCAGCAATTTATACCAATTGCCCTAGACAACCATTCATTGCCCACTCCCTTTCTAAGCAAAATGCTACATATGATTGGGATCCCTCCCTTAGACCTAACTACTTCTATGGCTGACCTATACTTATCTAGTAGCTCCTGTCTTCTGCCCTTCCCAATGTCATTACCACCAGCACTAAGACAGATAATAGGCTTGTTCCCATTACCTGACATAATATTATCCAACCTGCTGACTATGTCACCAACACCAGCTCCTGGGAGGCACACCCTCTGTCTGACCTTCCTGTCTATGTTACAAAAAGCACGGTCCATATATCTTACCAGAGAGTCTCCCACAATCAGAATATTCTTACCTTGATTAGCAGGGGAGTCAGTGGTACCTTTAACCTCACTAACCACTGAAGTACACTCGTCCTGGAGAACAGAGAATCGATTTCCTACCTTCACATCTTCTCTATTAACTTTCTTTATCTTCCTTCTTCCTGAATTGTGAACCACTTGCCACTTAAAGCGGCTGCCACTCTCACTGTTGGTAACCATTTCCTCCTTACCACCACCAACCATCTCACACTCACTCCCACACCCATCTAGGCGAAGCTTCAGCCTCCTATTTTCCTCCTGAAGAAGTAGAACCTCCTTATATGGGTCTATGTGAAAGAGTAAAACAAATCAAGTTAAATCAAGTTTATAAAATTGCTCACAACCAGTGTCCAGAATATCTTGCTGCCAATTTTGTCAAGGCTGGGAACCAAAGCAGTCATAGTACTAGGGGGAGAGAGCACAACTTTGTAGTACCCACAGTCAGTGGCCAGGCTTCAAACACCTTTCATTGTACAGCAATAAAGGAATGGAAGAGACTGCCTGCACATGTCAAAGCCAGTCATAGCATGAACCAGTTTAAGAAGAGAGCCAAAAGGTACCTAATGAATGTAGAGACAGAAAGGGAGGAGAAAGATTTTCTATTTTTTTAGCTTATTTTACCTTATTTTTAGCTTATTTTACCTTATTCCTAGTATATCTCCTTTATAGTATAATAATAAGATATCTACTTCATTGTTTAATAAAAAAGTAGTAAAGGGACCCCAATGAAAATAAGTCACTGCCTTTTTTTGAGTTATCCTAGGTTCTCTACACATATGCTGCTATGTATGATAACCTATGTAAATGTATTTCTGTATACCTGAATAAACTTACTTACGAACATCATATAACTATGATAATTATACCAGGGTGTTGCCAGAAAGTTCAGATATTTTTCGGTATGATTAACTCAAATTTTTCATTTTTTTTTTACTCCGCGCGCTCCACGGTTGAGGGACCCGAAAGACGTTCTGTGCTGCAGCTACAGGGCATCTACGACGATTGTAGCTAACTGCTACACCACGGACTGAAGAAGACTGACCGTGTCCTTTTCAAAGGCCTGCCCCCGAAACAGAGCTGCAAGCGGTAATCTACGTGACAAACTCTGGCACTCCTTCGGGAGCCACTGACAGGCCACCTACGTCTGGACTTCGTTCATGGCGAATGTATTATCTGCTCCGGCTGCGGCCCGAACACCGGTGGTGGCTGCAATGGAGTCGACTTTTTATGAGAGTAGCCTAATACGAGCGAGAACACTGGACCTTAGATAACAAAGATCTAATCCTGAATCCTACTGCACCAACATTTCTGCTTCTTTCATAGGGTTGTATAGGGAAGTACACCTGACCCAAACAAGACTCACCTTGTCCTTCTGTTAGTGGGTTGGATTTGTGTACGACTTGCCCAGTATGGGCCAACAGGCCTGCTGCAGTGTTCCTCTTGTCTTATGTTCGTATCTTCTAACAGGACTGCCACTGCCATAACACTGTAAACAATACTTCACCTGATAAATTAGACACATATGCAACACTTGGATATCTTTATTGTCGAAACGTTTTGCCACTCAGTGGCTTCATCAGTCTAAAACAAAGACAAAAGGTTGAAGAACAATAGGAGTTTGAGGTAATCAGTCCCTCCTCCTGAAGCGGGTATAATCAGTCCATTAATTATGAAGAGAATACAGCATATGTGTGAAGGAGCTTATATACTGATTACATCATCAGGCTGAGGGACTATCATACATCATTCAGCTGAGGCTGATTCATCATCATCAGGCTGAGGACTGATCATCATCATCATCAGGCTGAGGGACTGATCATCATCATCATCAGGCTGAGGGACTGATCATCATCATCAGGCTGAGGGACTGATCATCATCATCATCAGGCTGAGGGACTGATCATCATCATCAGGCTGAGGGACTAATCATCATCATCATCAGGCTGAGGGACTATCATCATCATCATGGCTGAGGACTGATCATCATCATCATCAGGCTGAGGGACTGCATCATCATATCATCATCAGGCTGAGGGACTGATCATCATCATCAGGCTGAGGGACTGATCATCATCATCAGGCTGAGGGACTGATTATCATCATCATCATCAGGTTGAGGGACTGATCATCATCATCAGGCTGAGGGACTGATCATCATCATCAGGCTGAGGGACTGATCATCATCATCAGGCTGAGGGACTGATCATCATCATCAGGCTGAGGGACTGATCATCATCATCATCAGGCTGAGGGACTGATCATCATCATCAGGCTGAGGGACTGATCATCATCATCAGGCTGAGGGACTGATCATCATCATCATCATCAGGCTGAGGGACTGATCATCATCATCATCATCAGGTTGAGGGACTGATCATCATCATCAGGCTGAGGGACTGATCATCATCATCAGGCTGAGGGACTCATCATCATCATCATCAGGCTGAGGGACTGATCATCATCATCATCAGGCTGAGGGACTCATCATATCATCATCAGGCTGAGGGACTCATCATCATCATCAGGCTGAGGGACTCATCATCATCATCATCAGGCTGAGGGACTCATCATCATCATCATCAGGCTGAGGGACTCATCATCATCATCAGGCTGAGGGACTCATCATCATCATCAGGCTGAGGGACTCATCATCATCATCAGGCTGAGGGACTCATCATCATCATCAGGCTGAGGGACTCATCATCATCATCAGGCTGAGGGACTCATCATCATCATCAGGCTGAGGATCCATCATCATCATCATCAGGCTGAGGGACTCATCATCATCATCAGGCTGAGGGATCATCATCATCATCACGGCTGAGGGACTCATCATCATCATCCGGCTGAGGGACTCATCATCATCATCAGGCTGAGGGACTCATCATCATCATCAGGCTGAGGGACTCATCATCATCATCAGGCTGAGGGACTCATCATCATCATCAGGCTGAATGATTCATCATCATCATCATCAGGCTGAGGGACTCATCATCATCATCAGGCTGAGGGACTCATCATCATCATCATCAGGCTGAGGGACTCATTATCATCATCAACCATTCTTACTTCTCTACGTGACTTATTAAAGGTCCTAAGTGGGACCGAAACGTGGTCATAAGTTTGAGTCTCGTAAGTGCGGGTTACTTATGTATTGTTACAGTCAAGTTATCTTAATTTTTTATTCTTCAGGAAAGGTTATATAAAAAAGTCTTTTCCCGTAGACACAAAATATATATAGTTCCATTGCACTTAATGCTCAAAATTTAAAATAAAACCCCCAGGAGTACAGCAAATATTGGCCACGTATTCAAACATTTAAGGCCACCTGTATATTGATGTTCTGTGGTCCACTAACGAAATGTATTTTTGTCAAATTCAGATAAGTATAACTAGATGAATTTCGCTCGTGTAGCGATCTGAGAAATTTATCCCCCAATTGCAAAAAGCCCAGTCTGGTGTGCATCATTGCAAACAATTGGAATGTTGCGAAGTGTTGCACAGGTCTGTAATGCAGTTAAATATTAACGATGAAGATTTGAAGTGACTCAGAATTAACATTTTCAAGTAATCAAACAGATTCTAATATCCGAATGTCTTCAATAAATACGTAATTTAGGCCACATACAAACTAAATCTAATTCAAACCTTCAAAAACACCAGTATCTTAAAATACGTAAACACAAAGCTGAATCACTCACAAGATACATTGTCAAGTTATCAGCATAAAAGAGTTGAATCTAATATCAGCGACACTCGAAGGTAATCACAAAGCAGCGTCGTTTATATTTTCCAAATTCCCGAAAAAACAAATAGAACTAAGCAATTAAGAAAATAATTTAATTTTATTTAACCTTAGAGAACTTAATTTATTTTAGCAATGGTGTGTGGAGTACACGAATCACGAATTACATTATTCCTATTTAAACTATAACAGAATAAAACCCAACACCAAGGTATTTATGATCAAAAAAGGCATTCAGACACCAACTGATGCCTCTCAATAATGCTCTTGTATTGTCTTCTTCTAGGACAATACATCAACATTAAGTTTTTAAGGCTGACTTCTAAATAGATTATTCAGTTATTACACAGAAAACAACAACACTTGCACCTCACAGTCTAAAGATAAGCTGTTTCATCTACGAGTCAGTCAATAGCGATAAACTAATTGGGATTATATAGCAATTGCGAAATAGAAAATATTCAGAGTCGATTCGCTTGAGAAGAATTGTCCCTTCAAGATCAAGAGCCACTCACCAGCATCAAGGCCAAATAATACGATTTAAAAAACGACAATTTCGTTATTAAAAATCGTAAAATGGTACCAAGACAATGTGTTAATAATAGCAACCTCTTCACAAATTTGCCTCATCAATTTCACAGGCCACTCAACATCCAAAACTATAAATAATTAAAAAAAAACTAGCTCTATATACATTACACCAGTAATGAAAGTTTGAAGCTTATCCAATAAGGCGTTTTCGAGAAAGAAAAAATACTTAAGACAGAAAAAGTTTTGCTCAGTGTTGCGAAAATAATCAAGTCTATCCTTGATACACACCAAAAACTCCATAAAAAACTATTTTTCACAGGTTTTCTATACGTGTATATTCAATTAAAAATTCTCTATACTCATTTAAAAACCTTTGCTTTTATGCTTCAAGATTTTTTTATTTTATAAAATTGCTTCAAAAAAATACATTTGACAGCCATACAGTGCCTAATCAATAAAAAAAAATACTTCATATCAGAAACATTCTTTGGTTATTACACTGGAATAAGGAATTAGTAAATTTGGCAAATTGAAATCATCACAGTTTAAAGTCAGCATCAAACATTCTGTTAATAAAATCCACCAACGGAGAAAGTTTGAAGACGATCAAAAAAGGCATTCGAGTAAATTATCAGATTCGAATGATTCCAAACATTGCATCAATTTCAGGAATATTTCAAATTTACTTACTAATAATAAACTTATGGATGTCATCATTCATACAGAATACATCATTATAATTTTTTGGTCGATCAAAAGAATCATTTTGTTATTAAATATAAATTTCTTTTTATTCAATAAAATTAGAAATCGTGACTTTTGCAAGTCAATAAGAGGCGAACATTGCGTTCAGTAAGTCACACGAGTGGTGATGGTTTGAAGCCGATCAGAAGAGTAATTCTCCAGTTATGGCAGTTAACAATTATCCGAAGTTTCATTAACCATTTTCTTAATATTGATAAATTTTCCCACACACAAACAAAATTTAACGTGTAGTTTCAAGGTTGTCAGCTGTGTCAAGGTTGTCAGCTGTGTCAAGGTTGTCAGCTGTGTCAAGGTTGTCAGCTGTGTCAAGGTGGTCAGCTGCGTCAGGCATTAAATAAACACTTAAGACGTTCCCAAGAGGAAAGAGCGAATTATTATTGTTTTAACATTATATTACACGCAATGCAACCACCGCAGACAGGTTATCTTAACAATGAAGAACAAGCCACTTGGAGATGGAAATCTTTAGCTCTAGATATTTTGCACTCTCGTGCGTTGTCAGAGCTATGCAATGTTGCAAGACTGCAACAGATAAGAGGGGAAATTCTTCTGAAGCAAGACAGGTTTCAGTGACACCTGCCTTGCTCAAGAGTCTGCATTGTTGTACGCATCGAGTAATCTCTAAGCAGCAGTTAGTAACCCATTAGGGTCATACAGCTCTGCATTGTTTGTGACGCACGAGAGTGCCAAACATCTAGACTTACATCCTCATGTGGCTTTTTCTGTATTATATATAAAACTATCTACTCTACACCTACGCACCTGAATTTCACTCTGTCGTCGGTGAATTAAAAGGCAACTTTATGAATGTTTGAAGCTGTATACCTGGAGAGTGTTTCTGGGGATAATGCCCCCGCGACCCGGTCTGTGACCAGGCCTCGCCCGGTCTGTGACCAGGCCTCGCCCGGTCTGTGACCAGGCCTCGCCCGGTCTGTGACCAGGCCTCGCCCGGTCTGTGACCAGGCCTCGCCCGTCTGGACAAGGCCTCGCCCGGTCTGTGACCAGGCCTCGTCCGGTCTGTGACCAGGCCTCGCCCGGTCTGTGACCAGGCCTCGCCCGGTCTGTGACCAGGCCTCGCCCAGTCTGACTTTCATCCTCAGTGGCCTTTCGCCCGTCTCGTGACCAGGCCTCGCTCGGTGATGTACCAGGCCTCGCCCGGCTGTGACCAGGCCCGCCCGGTCTGTGACCAGGCCTCCGCCCGGTCTGTGACCAGGCCTCGCCCGGTCTGTGACCAGGCCTCGCCCGGTCTGTGACCAGGCCTCGCCCGGTCTGTGACCAGGCCTCGCCCGGTCTGTGACCAGGCCTCGCCCGGTCTGTGACCAGGGCTCGCCCGGTCTATGACCAGGCCTCGCCCGGTCTGTGACCAGGGCTCGAGGTATGCCAGAATGAAGTGGTTTCAACAGCTTGAGTCAATGACGACGTACACTTACTTATTGTTCCATTAATCTGGCTCTAGTTACACTACACAAACGATGAAAATTAGAAAAATATCGGATGAAGCTTCTCTCAATATGAGCGAAAAACGAAAATTTGGAATTTCAAAGAAAAAAAACGAAAACCAATTAAAAAATCCCCTCTGAGGATACCTAATAAACTCTGTAAGGTTATCTTGTAACGTCCTACACACTGCAACATTATATCTACCGTTTGATTTTATCCACATATCAATAACATGTTGTGCATTACATTTCACACTATCACTAACACTTAAGACGTAATATTGCGCACTGTAGCACACACGTGCGGTCACTACCTCACCCAACACTACACTGATCACAGTTGTTGACATGTGAGGCTGAGACACTGAAGCAGCTCTCTAAACCACTGTCAAGTGTTTTGTCATATTTCTTGAACGAGGCTGTTAGTAGTCAAGAGATATATGTGGAACTTATTAGAAGATATTTTATTTATTAACAGTTCATTTTTATTTATATTACGAATCTTAATCTAAATAACTATAACAGAATATCAGAAATACTTCATTGACCAAAGTACTCACTACGATTTTCACGTCTGACTCCACTAATGATCCACACTCATCCGTGACGTCACTCACCCGGGACGTCACTCACCCGTGACGCCACTCACCCGGGACGTCACTCACCCGGGACGTCATCTCTAAGTGTTGTACCTAACTTCTGATCTAGTGTTTAAGCTCTGGCTATGTCTATGAAACACAGCATATATACTTAGAGGGTTGTATTTCTCCCAGAGTAAATACATGCTGAGACATTACTTTATTCCTTATTTTAGTGATTGAATTATTCATGTGTTAGTGGACAGCTTACCAAGCAGCCTTTATGAGCCTAGTGTAGTTGATAGGTTTTAAACTTCAACCAACCAACCTATGCTATAGGCTTCAAGGGGATATATACACGAAACAGTGCATTTTTCTCAGTTTATATATGCTATGAGTATGTTTCAAATGAAATCATAGAAATTAAAGTATTTTTGTAGGTAGGGTTTGAACGCCATTAACCAACCAACTTAATACATGTTTAAGAAAGGAGAGACTGATCACCTACGAAGACTGACGGACTAATAACGTCAAAACTGTTTCTTCTACTGTTTTTAGTGTTCTGAATTTGGCCGTAGAAGACGGTAGAATTAGCGGTATTATTGAAGTTATGTTACGAATTGTCAGTCGCACACGCACACACACACACACGTAAAGGTATTCATGCATACACATGCACATACACACAAATACACGCACACATACACCACACACTTACACAAAGAGGTTTGTAACAAGACTAGTCCCTGTTCTATGGGGATATAATAAGGAAACTCAACCTGACGACACTGGAAAATAGGAGGACTATAAGGTATATGATAACCAAGTGCAAAATACTGAGGGAAATTGACAAGGTTGACAGGGACACAATGTTTCACAGATGGGAAATAGGATGAAAAAGACACAACTGGAAGTTGAAAACTCAGATGAGTCAAAGGGATGTTAGGAAGCATTTCTTCAGCCGTAGAGTTGTCAAGAAGTGGAACAAACTGGAGTGGTGTAGTAGAGGCGGGATCCATACTTAACTTTACAAATAGGTACGGCAAGGCTAATGTTGCCAGGAGAGAGTGGACCTAGTAGCGACAAGCAAAGAGGCGGGGTTAGGAACTGTGAATAGACACCTGAAACCACATATAGGTGAGTACACACACTACACACTACACGACTGACGACATGATGAAACTAGAGGAAAGGTTAACTAGAGTTATATGATAACGAACAAATTACTGAGTGGAATTGATAAGGTGGAGAGGGACAGAATGTTTCAGAGGCGGGAAATAGGAATGCGAGGGCACAGTTGGAAGTTGAAAACACATCAGTCACAGATATATTATTAAGTATTGCTTCACTCTTAGAGCAGTCAGAAGTGGAACCACCTGGTAGAGGCAGGATCCTTACACAGCTTTAAGAAAAAAGTAAGATAAAGCTCTCGAAGGCAGGAGAGTAAACCTAGTAACTACCAGCTAAGAGCAGTGGCCAGGAGTTAAGACTCGAACCGTGTTACCACATTTAAGTGAGTACACATACAGTACGTGACCAGCCGGGCAGTGGTTCGTACGTTGGATTGCGTGAGACCAGCTATAACAGCCTGGTTGATCAGGCCCTGATTTACCGGGAGGTTTAGTCATGGACTAAGCCACGGGGGCGTTGACCCCCGCAAGACTCTAGGCGGGAACACATACACACACACACACATACACACACACACAGGAGCTGAGTCTCGACCCCTGAAACCACAATTAGGTGAGTACACACACACACACACACACACACACACACACACATTGGTATGGTATGGACCAGAGAGGACATAGCATCTGAAGCTGGCACATCCTCATCGAACAAGGAACCTAACGGGAAAGAAGGAGACATGAACTACGCTAAGGCCCTATCAGTCCAAGAAGGGCCAAGGAATGAAGGGGGAGAGCAGCTGGGAGCGGGGGTGGTGGTAAGAAAGGCACGACCAGGACGCCAAGAGCTACAGGAAACCATTGGGGAGAGATGGAGGGAAAGGCGATGGGAGGCGGAGAGGGATAAGTCAGTGTTTATTCACGGGCTTCAGGAGAGCGAATTAAGGACACACAATGAAAGACGGCAGGAGGAAAGACAGGAGATTGAGAACGTCATTAGAGAAATAGGCGAAGAGGACATGTCTGAGATAGTAAATTTTCAGAGAATAGGGTACGTGAAGGGAAGAAAACGGCCAGTCAAGCTGATCCTCAAGACAGAAACAGTGCGAAACAGGATCCTGCAAGAGAAACCAAGGCTAAAGGAATCGTCAGCATACAGAAGGGTATTCCTAGACCGGGACAGAACAAAAACAGAACGACAGCAGCTTAGGGAGTGGAGGCAAAAGCGAAAAGACCTGGGAAGAGAGAGACAGACAGAATCAGCAGAAACCAACCAGAACAGGGAAGAACAACAAGAGCGAGCACACACAAACCCATCCCCAGAACCCCAAAACCAAACACGCTATCCCAACACAGACTACAATCCACACTTACATCCCCCACCCCTCACTATGCTATAGAATCCCCCAGCACACCGCCAGGGCCCCCACCCCCACAGACCCCCAAAACACAGTGTTGGAGAGGAAACTGAATGTATGGTACACGAACGCAGATGGAATAACAAATAAGTGGGAGAAGAGGCATGAAAGAATCAAAGAGGCATCACCGGACATCATAGCCCTCACTGAAACAAAGCTCACAGGGATGATAACAGATGCCATCTTTCCAACGGGATACCAGATCCTTAGGAAAGACAGAGGGAACAGAAAGGGTGGAGGAGTGGCACTGCTGATCAAAAACAGATGGGATTTTGATGAGCTGGAGAGAGGGGACAGAGGAGAAGCAGGAGATTGTATAATAGGAACACTTCAGTCCGGAGGTCCAAAGGTGATAATTGCCCACCACAGAACAGCAGGAGGCCAAGGCAAGAGTATGATGAGAGTAATAGAGCGATGGTTGACACACTGGCCGAATTGGCCAGAAGGGCTCATGCAAGCAGGGCGAAGCTACTGATCATGGGTGACTTCAACCATAAGGAAATCGATTGGGAGAACTTAGAACCACATGGGGGCAAAGAAACATGGAGGGCTAAAATAATGGAGGTGGTACTGGAAAATCTCATGTACCAACATGTAAGGGACACTACCAGAGAGAGAGGAGAGGACGAACCAGCGAGACTGGACCTAGTATTCACCCTGAGTAGCGCAGATATTGAGGACATCACACATGAAAACCACCTTGGGGCCAGTGATCATATGGTTCTAAGCTTCGACTACATAGTAGAGTTACAAGTGGAGGGGGAAGCAGGAAGAGCTGCAAGAATGAAGCCAAACTATAAGAAAGGTGACTACGTGGGCATGAAGAACTTCCTGCACGGAGTTCAGTGGGACAGAGAGCTGGCAGGGAAGTCGGTAAACGAGATGATGGAATATATGACAACAATTTGCAAGGAAGCTGAGGAAAGGTTTATACCCAAGGGTAACAGGAAAAGCGAAAAGGCCAGGATGAGCCCATGGTTCACCCAAAGGTGCAGGGAAGCCAAAACCAAGTGTGCCAGGAAATGGAAGAAGTATAGAAGGCAAAGGACCCAGGAGAATAAGGAGAGCAGTCGTAGAGCCAGAAATGAATATGCACAGGAAAGAAGGGAGACCCAAAGACAATACGAGAATGACATAGCAGCGAAAGCAAAATCTGACCCAAAGCTGTTGTACAGCCACATCAGGAGGAGAACAACAGTCAAGGACCAGGTGATCAGGCTGAGGAAGGACGGAGGGGAGGTCACAAGAAATGACCACGAAGTGTGTGAGGAGCTCAACATGAGATTCAAAGAGGTGTTCACAGAGGAAATAGAAGGGCCTCCAGAAAGGAGGAGAGGTAGGGTACACCATCAGGTGCTGGACACAATGCACACACCTGAGGAGGAAGTGAAGAGGCTACTAAGCGAGCTAGATACCTCAAAGGCGATGGGGCTGGATAACATTTCTCCATGGGTCCTGAGAGAGGGAGCAGACGAGCTATGTGTACCCCTAACAACAATATTCAACACGTCTTTCGAAACAGGGCAACTACCTGAGGCATGGAAGACAGCAAATGTAGTTCCAATTTTTAAAAAGGGAGACAGAAATGTAGCACTAAACTACAGACCAGTGTCACTGACATGTATAGTATGCAAGGTCATGGAGAAGATTATCAGGAGAAGAGTGATGGAGCACCTAGAAAGGAATGAGCTCATCAACGACGGCCAACACGGTTTCAGGGACGGGAAATCCTGTGTCACAAACCTACTGGAGTTCTATGACAGGGTGACAGCAGTAAGACAAGAGAGAGAGGGGTGGGTAGATTGCATATTCTTGGACTGTAAGAAGGCGTTTGACACAGTCCCACACAAGAGATTAGTGCAGAAGCTGGAGGACCAGGCAGGGATAACAGGGAAGGCACTACAATGGATCAGGGAATACCTGTCAGGAAGACAGCAACGAGTCATGGTCCGTGGGGTTCCACAGGGGTCAGTCCTAGGACCGGTGCTGTTTCTGGTATTTGTGAATGACATGACGGAAGGAATAGACTCCGAAGTGTCCCTGTTTGCAGATGATGTGAAGTTGATGAGAAGAATTCAATCGGACGAAGACCAGGCAGAACTACAAAGGGATCTGGACAGGCTGCAAGCCTGGTCCAGCAATTGTCTCCTGGAGTTCAACCCCACCAAGTGCAAAGTCATGAAGATTGGGGAAAAGCAAAGAAGACCGCAGACAGAGTACAGTCTAGGGGGCCAGAGACTACAAACCTCAATCAAGGAAAAAGATCTTGGGGTGAGTATAACACCAGGCACATCTCCTGAGGCGCACATCAACCAAATAACTGCTGCAGCATACGGGCGCCTAGCAAACCTAAGAACAGCATTATGACATCTTAATAAAGAATCGTTCAGGACCTTGTACACTGTGTACGTTAGGCCCATACTGGAGTATGCAGCACCGGTTTGGAACCCACACCTAGCCAAGCACGTAAAGAAGCTAGAGAAAGTGCAAAGGTTTGCAACAAGAATAGTCCCGGAGCTAATGGGTATGTCCTACGAGGAGAGGTTAAGGTAAATCTACCTGACGACACTGGAGGACAGGAGAGATAGGGGGGACATGATAACGACATATAAAATACTGAGAGGAATTGACAAGGTTGACAGAGACAGAATGTTCCAGAGATGGGACACAGCAACAAGGGGACACAGTTGGAAGTTGAAGACTCAGATGAATCACAGGGATGTTAGGAAGTATTTCTTTAGTCACAGAGTGGTCGGGAAGTGGAATACCTTGGGAAGCGATGTAGTGGAGGCAGGTTCCATACATAGCTTTAAGGAGAGGTATGATAAAGCTCATGGCTTAGGTAGAGTGACCCAGTAGCGGCCAGTGTAGAGGCGGGGCCAGGAGCTATGTCTCGACCCCTGCAACCACAACTAGGTGAGTACAACTAGGTGAGTACATAGGCAGAATGGTTCAGAGTTGGGAAATAAGAACAGGAAAGCACAGGTGGAAATTGGAAACTCAGTTGAGTCATAGAGATGTTAGGAAGTATTTATTCAGCCTTACAGTTGTCAGGAAGTGGAGCAATCTGGAGAGTAAAGTGGTGGATGCGAGATCCATACATAGCTTAAAGAGGTACGACAAGGCTCTTGTAATCAGGAGAGTGGACCAAGTAGTGACCAGCGAGGAGGCTGGGCCTGGAGCTGTGACTCGACCCCTGCAACCATATATCCATATATAGATGAGTATGTGAGTACACATACACTCAAAGACACACCCACTCAGGAAAGGCACAAGGGAGAAAGGTCATTGAAATCGAGGAAAAAAACATCAAAATTATAAAGAGATAACTAAGATCATGAAAAGAAGTAGGTGTGAGGAAGGGAAGGTACCAGATACCACACAACAGGTGGTGAGTCAGAAGGAAGGGAAGGTAGCAGATACCACACAACAGGTGGTGAGTCAGAAGGAAGGGAAGGTAGCAGATACAACACAACAGGTGGTGAGTCAGAAGGAAGGGAAGGTAGCAGATACCACACAACAGGTGGTGAGTCAGAAGGAAGGGAAGGTAGCAGATACAACACAACAGGTGGTGAGTCAGAAGGAAGGGAAGGTAGCAGATACCACACAACAGGTGGTGAGTCAGAAGGAAGGGAAGGTAGCAGATACCACACAACAGGTGGTGAGTCAGAAGGAAGGGAAGGTAGCAGATACCACACAACAGGTGGTGAGTCAGAAGGAAGGGAAGGTAGCAGATACAACACAACAGGTGGTGAGTCAGAAGGAAGGGAAGGTAGCAGATACCACACAACAGGTGGAGAGTCAGAAGGAAGGGAAGGTAGGAGATCAACACAACAGGTGGTGAGTCGAAGGAAGGGAAGGTAGCATATACAACACAACAGGTGGTGAGTCAGAAGGAAGGGAAGGTAGCAGATACAACACAACAGGTGGTGAGTCAGAAGGAAGGGCAGGTAGCAGATACAACACAACAGGTGGTGAGTCAGAAGGAAGGGAAGGTAGCAGATACAACACAACAGGTGGTGAGTCAGAAGGAAGGGAAGGTAGCAGATACAACACAAAGGTGGTGAGTCAGAAGGAAGGAAGGTGCAGATACAACACAACAGGTGGTGAGTCAGAAGGAAGGGAAGGTAGCAGATACAACACAACAGGTGGTGAGTCAGAAGGAAGGGAAGGTAGCAGATACAACACAACAGGTGGTGAGTCAGAAGGAAGGGATGGTACCAGATACAACACAACAGGTGGAGAGTCAGAAGGAAGGGAAGGTAGCAGATACAACACAACAGGTGGTGAGTCAGAAGGAAGGGAAGGTAGCAGATACCACACAACAGGTGGTGAGTCAGAAGGAAGGGAAGGTAGCAGATACAACACAACAGGTGGAGAGTCAGAAGGAAGGGAAGGTAGCAGATACCACACAACAGGTGGTGAGTCAGAAGGAAGGGAAGGTAGCAGATACAACACAACAGGTGGTGAGTCAGAATGAAGGGAAGGTAGCAGATACAACACAACAGGTGGTGAGTCAGAAGGAAGGGAAGGTAGCAGATACAACACAACAGGTGGAGAGTCAGAAGGAAGGGAAGGTAGCAGATACAACACAACAGGTGGTGAGTCAGAAGGAAGGGAAGGTACCAGATACAACACAACAGGTGGTGAGTCAGAAGGAAGGGAAGGTAGCAGATACAACACAACAGGTGGAGAGTCAGAAGGAAGGGAAGGTAGCAGATACAACACAACAGTTGGTGAGCCAGAAGGAAAGGAAGGTAGCAGATACAACACAACAGTTAGTGAGTCAGAAGGAAGGGAAGGTAGCAGATACAACACAACAGTTGGAGAGTCAGAAGGAAGGGAAGGTACCAGATACAACACAACAGGTGGTGAGTCAGAAGGAAGGGAAGGTAGCAGATACAACACAACAGGTGGTGAGTCAGAAGGAAGGGAAGGTACCAGATACAACACAACAGGTGGAGAGTCAGAAGGAAGGGAAGGTAGCAGATACAACACAACAGGTGGTGAGTCAGAAGGAAGGGATGGTACCAGATACAATACAACAGGTGGTGAGTCAGAAGGAAGGGAAGGTAGCAGATACAACACAACAGGTGGAGAGTCAGAAGGAAGGGAAGGTAGCAGATACAACACAACAGGTGGTGAGTCAGAAGAAAGGAATGGTACCAGATACAACACAACAGATGGAGAGTCAGAAGGAAGGAATGGTACCAGATACAACACAACAGGTGGTGAGTCAGAAGAAAGGAATGGTACCAGATACAACACAACAGGTGGTGAGTCAGAAGGAAGGGATGGTACCAGATACAACACAACAGGTGGTGAGTCAGAAGGAAGGAATGGTACCAGATACAACACAACAGGTGGTGAGTCAGAAGGAAGGGATGGTACCAGATACAACACAACAGGTGGTGAGTCAGAAGGAAGGAATGGTACCAGATACAACACAACAGGTAGTGAGTCAGAAGGAAGGGATGGTTCCAGATACAACACAACAGGTGGTGAGTCAGAAGGAAGGGATGGTACTAGATACAACACAACAGGTAGTGAGTCAGAAGGAAGGGATGGTTCCAGATACAACACAACAGGTGGTGAGTCAGAAGGAAGGGATGGTACCAGATACAACACAACAGGTGGTGAGTCAGAAGGAAGGAATGGTACCATATACAACACAACAGGTAGTGAGTCAGAAGGAAGGGATGGTTCCAGATACAACACAACAGGTGGTGAGTCAGAAGGAAGGGATGGTACTAGATACAACACAACAGGTAGTGAGTCAGAAGGAAGGGATGGTTCCAGATACAGCACAACAGGTGGTGAGTCAGAAGGAAGGGATGGTACCAGATACAACACAACAGGTGGTGAGTCAGAAGGAAGGAATGGTACCAGATACAACACAATTTTTGGTGAGTCAGAAGAAAGGAATGGTACCAGATACAACACAACAGGTGGTGAGTCAGAAGGAAGGAATGGTACCAGATACAACACAACAGGTAGTGAGTCAGAAGGAAGGGATGGTTCCAGATACAACACAACAGGTGGTGAGTCAGAAGGAAGGAATGGTACCAAATACAAGACAACAGGTGGAGAGTCAGAAGGAAGGGATGGTACCAGATACAACACAACAGGTGGAGAGTCAGAAGGAATTGATGGTACCAGATACAACACAACAGGTGGAGAGTCAGAAGGAAGGGATGGTACCAGATACAACACAACAGGTGGAGAGTCAGAAGGAAGGGATGGTACCAGATACAACACAACAGGTGGAGAGTCAGAAGGAAGGGAATGTACCAGATACAACACAACAGGTGGAGAGTCAGAAGGAGGGGATGGTACCAGATACAACACAACAGGTGGTGAGTCAGAAGGAAGGGATGGTACCAGATACAACACAACAGGTGGATAATCAGAAGAAAGGGATGGTACCAGATACAACACAACAGGTGGTGAGTCAGAAGGAAGGGATGGTGCCAGATACAACACAACAGGTGGAGAATCAGAAGGAGGGGCAAGAGGGGTGAGAAAGACATTTGCAGACATACTCTGAGGAATCCGGGAGGTGAAGGATATGTACTTGTATATGTCGTGCCGAATAGATAAAACGTGCGATTTTAGCTTAAACAGCAACGCTCTTCTTGCCGAATAAGGCAAGCAAAAATTTGTGTTTGCAATAATTTCGCAAAAATTATTCTGAACCTAACGAAAAATATATTTCATTGTGTTTCTTTATTATTAAATCATTGTAAACTTATCTAAAATATATTTAGTTGGATTAGGCTAAATTAAATTGCGCTTGTTATAATAAGGTTAGGTAAGTTTTCTAAGGTTCTTTAGGTACAAAATTTTTAATTTTTACATTAACATAACTGAAAAAAATATATCTTTAAACGTATAAGAGAATATTTTAGGAAGGATTTAATTTTAAATGAGTTCTTGCTAATTGACCAGTTGTACCTATTCCCGCGGCAGGCCAGGATTCGACCCTGCGACAAATTGTCCTGCCTCAAAAGACAACACAACGTACACAAGAACACAAGAAAGAAGGAACACTGCAGCAGACATTGTGGTCCATGCGAGGCAGGTCCAAGTCTCCCACTGGCTTAAGCCAATGACCCAACAAGTCAGGTCACATTCACTTAAGAAGGTGCATGGCATGAGACCTACTAGCACAAGATAGTCACGTACAACTCACACACCCACACCCACTCATGTATTTATCTAACCTATGTTTAGAACTACACAAAGTCTTAGCTTCTATGACGGTACTCGGGAGTTTGTTCCACTCATCCACAACTCTATTACCAAACCAGTGCTTTCCTATATCCTTCGTGAATCTGAATTTTTCCAACTTAAAACCATTGCTGAGTCCTGTCTTGACTGGATATTTTTAGCATGCTATTTACATCCCCTTTATTTATTCCTGTTTTACATTTATACTCCTCAATCTTATCCCCTCTAATTCTACGCCTTTCTAGAGAGTGCAGATTCAGGGCCCTCAGTCTATCCTCATATGGAAGATTTCTGTCCTCCGATTGAATTCCACTCAACAACCCCACATCATCAGCACACAGGGACACCTACGAATCCACTCCCTCCGTCATGCCGTTCCCACACACCAGAAATAGCACCGGTCCCAGGACTGACCCCTGTGGAACACCACCGCCACAGGCGCCCACCCCGACACCCCGCCACGCACCACGACCCGCTGATCTCCTCTCGCCAGTTTTTTCCCCATCCAGTGTAGTGCCCTCCCTGTTAGCCCTGCCTGGTCCTCCAGCTCTCCCACCAATCTCCTATGTGGAATTGTATCAAAAGTCCACCCACAGTCCAAGAAAACGCAATCCACCCAGCCCTCTCCCTCCCGTCCCACTGCCGTCACCCCGTCACAGAACTCCAGTAAGTTTCTGACACAGGATTTTCCGTCCTTAAAACCGTGCTGGTGTCGTTGATAAGCTCTTTCCTTTCTAGGTACTCCACCACTTTTCTCCTGATAATCTTCTCCATGACTTTGCATACTATACATGCTTCGTGTCTGTCTCCTCGTTTAAAAGCTTTGGACTATATTTGTTGTCTTCTATACCTCAGGTAGTCGCCCTGTTTCGATAGATGTGTTGAAGATTGTTGTTAGTGATACACATAGTGCCTCTGCTCCCTCTCTCAAGACCCATGGAGATATGTTATCCGGTCCCATCGCTTTGAGGCATCTAGCTCGCTTAGCAGCCTTTTCACTTCTTCCTCTGTTGTATGTATTGTGTCCAACACTTGATAGTGTACCCCACCTCTCCGTCTTTCTGGAGGCTCTTCTGTCTCCTCTGTAAACACTTCTTTGAATTTCGTTTTGAGCTCCTCACATACTTCTTGGTCGTTTCTGTGATCTCCCATCCATCCTTCCTCAGCCTGATCACTTGGTCTTTGACTGTTGTTTTCCTCTGATGTGGCTGTACAACAGCTTCAGGTCCGATTTGGCTTTCGCATACTTGGTTTTGACCTCTCTACACCTTGAGGAACCAAGGGCTCCTGCGACCTTCTAGTTATTGCTGTTTGCCTTGGGTACAATCTGTCCTCAGCTTCCTGTATATTGTTGTCACATATTTTATCATCTCATTTACTGATTTTCCTGCCAGTTCTCTGTCCCACTGAACCTCTTGCAGGAAATTCCTCATTCCTGCGTTGTCCCTCTTGTAGTCTGGCTTCATTGTCATGCCCTTCCTGCTTCCCTCTCCACTTGTAACTCTACTCTGTATTCGAAGCTCAGAACCAAGTGGTTACTGGCCCCGAGGGGTCTTTCATATGTGATGTCCTCAAAGTCTGCACTACTCAAGGTGAATACTAGGTCTTGCTCGTTCATCCTCCCTCTCTCTCTCTGGTAGTGTCCTGTACGTGTTGGTACATGCGTTTTCCATTACAACCTCCATCATCTTACCCCTCCACGTTTCTGGGACCCCATGTGCTCCAGGTTCTTCCAGTCGATTTTTTTGTGATTGAAGTCACCCACAATCAGCAGTTTTGCCCTGTTCGCAGTGTGTGTGTGCGTGTGCATGCCTGTGTGTACGTATGTGTTCTCACCTATATATGATTACAGGTGTTTGCGTGTGTGGTGTGTGTGTGTGATGCTGATGTGTGTGTTTGTGCAACACACACACACACACACACACACACACACAGAGCGCGGCACACAGGACACACAGTGTAGTGGGACACAAGGCTCCGTGAATCTTAGTGTTTTTAGGTGGTACATTAGCTGCTAGAGAAGCCAGTGGTAGTGACAGTGTCAGTGAACAACCCTACAAGTGATAACCAAAGTTATTAACTTAAAAAAATGCGAGAGGAAGCCTGAAATTACACAAGAAAATTTGAAAGTGCCAAATCGTTTGAGGCCTAGCAGGCACTGTTGCCACACAGGTACAAATATATATACGAAGTACAAAGCGAGTGACGAAAGTTAAAAGGTCAAGAGTTAAGAGAGGTTGGTTAACAAGCACAATGTGGGGTAGTATACAGCGAGAGTGACCAAGTTAACAAGAAAACGAAGAAAATAAAAAAAAAAAACAAAAATATATAACCAGGGAAGGTGGCAGGCAGTAGGCTCCTCCAGGAAGTGGTCACGTCAAGCAGGTTGGCTGACACTGGTAGCTAAGAGTCACTCACTCCTGCCGGCTATTACCTGAATTAGAGTAAAAACAACATTGATAAGGTGGAGATAGGATTGATGAAGGGAGGCAAACTAGTGAGGGACATCAAACACAAACACACACACACACACACACACACACACACACACACACACACACACACACACACACACGGGTTCAGGCACTGTATTAGTAAATATAAGTAAATATAAAGGTAAGTATTATTAAATAGAAGTGAGGAGTATTTTCTGGGACACAAACATAGATGCGTGGGCATACAAACACACACACAAGGGTTTCACACCTTCAGAAAGCTGATATGACACACCCTCTCTCCCTCCCTCATAAACCATATACACACATTTTTTATTTTTTTATTAACACATCGGCCGATTCCCACCAAGGCAGGGTGGCCCGAAAAAGAAAACTTTCAACATCATTCACTCCATCACTGTCTCCAGAGGGGTGTTTAACTACAGTTATAAAACTGCAACATTAACACCCCTCCTTCAGAGTGCAGACACTGTACTTCCCATCTCCAGGACTCAAGTCCGGCCTGCCGGTTTCCTGAATCCCTTCATAAATGTTACTTTGCTCACACTCCAACAGCACGTCAAGTATTAAAACCATTTGTCTCCATTCACTCCTATCAAATACGCTCACACATGCTTGCTGGAAGTCCAAGCCCTCGCACACAAACTTCCTTTACCCCTCCCTCCAACCTTTCCTAGGCCGACCCCAACCCCGCCTTCCTCCACTACAGATTTATACACTCGAAGTTATTCTGTATCGTTCCATTCTCTCTACATGTCCAAACCACCTCAACAACCCCTCCTCAGCTCTCTGGGTAATAGTTTTTGGGAATCCCGCACCTCCTCCAAATTTCCAAACTCCGAATTCTCTGCATTATATTCACACCACACATTGACCTCAGACATGACATCTCCACTGCCTCCAGCCTTCTCCTCGTTGCAACATTCATCACCCATGCTTCACACCCATATAAGAGTGTTGGTATAACTATACTCTCATACATTCCCTTCTTTACTTCCATGGACAAAGTTCTTTGTCTCCACAGACTCCGAAGTGCTCCACTCACCCTTTCCCCTCATCAATTCTATGATTCACCTCATCCTTCATAGACCCATCTGCTGACATGTCCACTCCCAAATATCTGAATACATTCACCTCTCCATACTCTCTCCCTCCAATCTGATATCCAATCTTTCTTCACCTATTCTTTTTTTTATCCTCATCACCTTACTCTTTCCTATATTCACTTTCAATTTTCTTCTTTACACACCCTACCAAATTCATCCACCAACCTCTGCAACTTCTCTTAAGAATCTCCCAAAGCACAGTGTCATCAGCAAAAGCAACTGTGACAACTCCCACTTTGTATTTGCTTTATCTTTTAGTCCCACACTTTGCCAAGACCCTCGCATTCACTTTCTTACAACCCCATCTATAAATATATTGAACAACCACGGTGACATCACACATCCTTGTCTAAGGCCCACTTTTACTGGGAAATAGTCCCCTTCCCTCCTACACACTCTAACCTGAGCCTCACTATCCTCATAAAAACTCTTCACTGCTTTCAGTAACCTTCCTCCTATTCCATACACCTGCAACATCTGCCACATTGCCCCCTATCTACCCTATCATACGCCTTTTCCAAATCCATAAATGCCACAAAAACATCTTTACCTTTATCCAAATACTGTTCACCTATATGTTTCACTGTAAACACTTGGTCTACACACCCCTACCTTTCCTAAAGCCCCTTGTTCATCTGCTATCCTGCTTTCTGTCTTACTCCTAATTCTTTCTGATAATAACTCTACCATACACTTTACCAGGTACACTAACAGACTTATTCCCCTATAATTTTTGCACTCTCTTTTGTCCCCTTGCCTTTATACAAAGGAACAATACACGCCTCTGCCAATCCTCAGGTACCTTACCCTCTTCCATACATTTATTAAATAATAGCACCAACCACTCCAAAACTATATCCCCACCTGTTTTAACATTTCTATCTTTATCCCATCAATCCCAGCTGCCTTACCCCTTTCATTCTACCCACTGCCTCACGAACTTCCCCCTACACCCACAACTGGCTCTTCCACACTCCTACAAGATGTTATTCCTCCTGCCCTACACACGAAATCACAGCTTCCTGTCTTCATCAACATTTAACAACTCCTCAAAATATTCTCTCCATCTTCCCGATACCTCTAACTTCCATTTAATAACTTCCTCTCCTATTTTTAACTGTCAAATCCATTTGTTCTCTAGGCTTCCTCAACTTATTAATCTCATTCCAAAACTTTTTCTTATTTTCAACAAAATTTGCTGATAACATCTCACCCACTCTCTCATTTGCTCTCTTTTTACATTGCTTCACCACTCTTTTAACCTCTCTTTTCTCTCCATATACTCTTCCCTCCTTGCATCACTTCTACTTTGTAAAACCTCTCATATGCTAACTTTTCTCCTTACTACTCTCTTTACATCATCATTCCACCAATCGCCCTCTTCCCTCCGCACCCACTCGCCTGTAACCACAAACTTCTGCTGAACACTCTAACACTACATTTTTAAATCTACCCCATACATCTTCGACCCCATTGCCTTCACTCACTAGCCCACCTATCCTCCAATAGTTGTTTATATCTTACCCCTAACTGCCTCCTCTTTAGTTTATAAACCTTCACCTCTCTCTCTTACTTACTGATTCTATTTTCCTTGTATCCCATCTACCTTTTACTCTCCACTGTAACTATAACTAAAAGTGATCTGATATATCTGTGGCCCTCTATAAACATGTACATCCTGAAGTCTACTCAACAGTCTTTATCTACCAATACATAGTCCAACAAACTACTGTCATTACGCCCTACATCATATCTTGATATTATTTATCCTCTTTTCTTAAAATATGTATTACCTATAACTAAACCCTCTCTATACAAAGTTCAATCAAAGGGCTCCCATTATCATTTACACCTGGCACCCAAACTTACCTACTACACCCTCTCTGCATGTTTCTCCCACTTTAGCATTTAGGTCCCCTACCACAATTACTCTCTCATTTGGTTCAAAAGTTCCTATACATTCGCTTAATATATATATATATATATATATATATATATATATATATATATATATATATAGTGTCGAATAGGTAAATTTGGTCAATAGCAAGAACTCGTTTTTCTATTATACGTTTAAAGATATATATTATTTAATTTATGTTAATGCAAAATTAAAAATTTGAACCAAAAAAAATAGAAAATTACCTAACCTTATCATAACAAGTACAATTTAATTTAGCCTAATCCAACTAAAATATTTAGATAAGTTTACAATAATTTAATAATAAACTTACACATGAAATATATTTTTTTGGTTAGGTCCTGGAATGATTTTTGCGAAATTACTGCATACACAAAATCTTTGGTTTATATAAATTGGATTCATTTATAATTAATAAAATTTGGGAAGAATTTAGTGATACATTAGATAAATCTTAATTCTTGGTAGTTTCAGGTGCGCTACAGAGTCGGGTGCTGTCAGCTAATGTGAAGTGCGGTCTTTGTTATGATGTACCAGAGGTGTAGTCTTACCCTTAGGTATCACTCCTGTGTTTATTAACAAGGGATATCTTTCTCCAGGGGTTATTAACAAGGGATATATTTATCCTGGGGTTATTATCAGGGGATATCTTTCTCCTGGGGTTATTAACAAGGAATATCTTTCTCCTGGGGTTATTATCAAGGAATATCTTTCTCCCGTATTAACAAGGGATATATTTCTCCTGGGGTTATTATCAAGGGATATATTTCTCCTGGGGTTATTATCAAGGGATATATTTCTCCTGGGGTTATTATCAAGGGATAATAAGATAATATGGGATAATAAGTTAATAATAAGATAATAAGATATCATAAGATATCCTTAACCTCAGTGTTCTCTACGGAAATTTCAGCCATTTTTCAATTAAAGATATGCAAGCAAGGATAAAAATTTAGATAGGAGGGATCCTGTATTGTAAACAGACGAACAATAAACATAGAACTGATGTTTACCTCACTCAGATTATTTATTCTTTATTTTAATCAGGATGAAGTAGGATGATTTTTAAGGAAAAAATAAGTGTTGATATACACGAATATCCCGGGAGACCGAAACTTAAGACGACGTTTCTGTCCGACTTGGACTATTGACGCAGCACAGCTAATGGTCTAAGTCAACGAAACGTAATTAAAAAATTCATTCTTCTGTGTTAGGTTATTTGTGTATTGTTAATTAGTCTTTTGTATTAATGTAACTGAAGAGGAAGAGGCACAAATAACGGCTAACATTACAAAAATAATCAGCATATAGGAGAGAGGAGCTAACGATGACGTTTCGGTCCGACTTGGACCATTTACAAAGTCACACTAACAAAAAGGAATCGAATCGAATCGAATAAGTTCAGGTAAGATCCCAATGGGATGAGCGGGGAAGACGGTACAGACGAAGAATAGCGCTGGAGAGGAGTCTTCTTAAATCGTAGAAATAGAGCCAGGGCTTAACCCAGCAGCTAAGGCGATGGGGCAGACTTGAGAACAGGAATAGCAGGCTCTCCTGTTGATGAGACTTCTGTGGGGTGAGCGGGAGGACGGGACAGCCAAGATTAGCGCTAGAGAGGAGTGTAGTTGAGCCAGGGCTTAACCCAGCAGCTAAGGCGAAAGTGGGTCAGAGGGCGAACAGCTCAAGGTACCTGATATAGAATCAAAAGGTTATTTGTAAATAGGTTAGGGCAGGTTCATACAAGGAATAGAAAAGGTTGTGTTGGTTTGTGGGTCTACGAATGTCTTCGTCAAGAAGAGAGGTCCAGTAGTCATGTCGTGTCTCAAGTTTGTCTATCTGTCTGTCACTGAGCGACTCAGTACAGATTCAGCGCAGGGATGTCTAACTGGGCATGGAGAGACTCGCTTGTGGCGAAGTCCTCCCATCTGACATCACACCAGCACAGAGCCTTGTTCTGGACACGCTGCAGTTTAAGTAAGTTTTGGCTGCAAGAGAGAGGGCTCAGAGGAGAGAAGTTATCAGCGGACGTATTATGGATTTGTAGAGGTGTAGTTTGGTGCGTTGATAGGCATGTTGCAGCTTGTAGAGGCCCGCAAGGGCCTTCCTAGCTACTGCATGCTTTGAGTGAATGTGTCTGTTTACAAAGAGGTAGTCAAGATTAATGCCAAGGACTGTGACAGATTGTGTGATGGGGATGTAGGTGCGGGTGTCAGCTGTTCTGAGCTCGACAGGTAATGGAGGATCACGTTTCCTATAGTTAAAGTATGTAATGCTGGATTTAGCTGCAGTGGTTTTGTTCCCAGAAGGCAATCCTGTCGACCTCATTCTGTCTTTTGTGTGAGAGTGATCTATATTGGCGGAGTGGTGAGTTGTGTAATGTCGTCTGCATAGGCTAGTGTGATGGAGGTGTGGTATACAGGTGTTGGAATGTCGTTAGTGTATAAAATGTAGAGGGTAGGAGAGAGGACAGATCCCTGGGTACTCCAGCATTTAGTGTGAAGTAGTCAGAGTAGCAGCCTTGGAATTTGATTCTCATGGTGCGGCCGTCAAGGAAGTTGCAGAGGAGTTTACGAGTAGTGAGAGGCAAAGTTAAAGTTAGTGCAGAGTTTGTGTTTGAGCCCTACATGCCAGACAGTGTCAAAAGCTTTTCAACGTCTTTTGCAACCAGGGCTGTCCTGTTTCTTTGTTTTGTGTTTATGTGGATGTAGTTGAGAATGATGTTAATGGCATCCTGTGTAGATCTGTGAGTTCTGAAGCCAAACTGGCCGTTAGAAAGAAGTGAGTTGTGTTCCAGGTATCTGCGAAGACGATGGTTGATGAGTTTTTCATAGAGTTTACTAATGTTTGAGGAGGCTGATAGGGTGATAGTTTCTAGGGTCAGAGTGGTCTTTATTTTTTGGGGAAAGGGGGATAGGTAGCAGCGAAGAGGAAGGGGAAATAACCAGAAGCAAGGGGGGCATTGAGGAGGTTTTGTAGGGGAAATAATGATAGAGTCAGGAAGGTGTTTTAGATAATAGGAATGGTTCAGAGAACCGACGAGTTGGTAAATTAGACACATATGCAACACTTGGGTACTATATTGAGGAAACGTTTCGCCACACAGTGGCTTCATCAGTCCATACAAAGGAGAATCGTGAAGAACAGGAGGAGGGGAGGTTGTCAGGCCCTCAATCTTGAGACGATGTTGTCAGTCCATCAATCTTTAGTGAAAAACTAGGAAACCTGATAATCGATTCACGCCTAACAAAGATCATTTGTTGCTCACAGGAGATTTCAACATAAATCTCCTACATGACCAAGACCCGAGGTAACTGAATTCACAAACACTATGAGCAACTGCTTATTACTACCAACAATATCAAAACCTACAAGAATCTCCGATAATAGTACCTCGTTACTAGACCACATCTGGACTAACACAATATCTCCTCAAAAATCAGGCATAATCACAGAAAACACCACAGACCACTACCCTACCTTCTCATAACTAACCTAGGCATTCTGCCCCAAGAAATTGCAAAAGTTACCTTCAGACTACATAATGAGTCTGCTGTTAATAATTTTATATCAGCTATGACGAACATTGACTGGCTTAATGAATTGGAAACACATTCAGATATTAATGAATGCATCAAGAACTTTCTTAAAAACACATAACCTCTATAACAGACATTGCCCAAAAAAACTAAACAGATCACAGCTAAGAGACTTAACAATCCCTGGCTAACACCCAGCATCCTTAAATCCATAAATAAGAGGCATCAATATGAAAAACAATATAGAAGGGGTCTAATAACCAGAGAACAATCCAAACGCTACTCATCAATCCTTACTAGCCTGATAAGAAGGTCCAAAAATTGTATTATGAGAACAGACTCCAGACCGTAAAAGGTGATATAAAAAAGACCTGGAAAACCCTATCTACAATTCTAGGAAATAAAAAGATATCCACGAACAATACCATCAAATTATCAAAAACAGACGAACCCCTACTCTCACCAATTGAGACAGCAAACAGACTTAATGTTTTCTTCTCCACCATAGGAAAGAATCTAGCGAGTTGGATCCCAAGCTCGAACACTCGTCCAACAGACTACCTCACCAACACCTACCCAGATACACTATTCCTAGCTCCTACCAACTCAATTGAAGTCTCACTCATAATCAACACCCTTAAAAACAAAGCAGGAGACATAAACAGCTTACCACCCTTTATGTACAAAAAGCTACACATGTACTGTCACCAATTATAGCAGCATTATTCAATAAATCCATTGAATCTTCAACCTTCTCATCAATTCTCAAATAGCTAGGGTCCCCCCGATCCACAAAGGAGGTGACCAAACTGACTTGAACAATTACAGACCAATCTCAAATTTACCACTGCTTTCTAAAATCTTCGAAAAATTAATTCATAAACAGATCTATTCCTACCTCGTCTCACACAATGTACTAAACCCCTGTCAATTTGGATTCAGGACCAACAAGAGCACAAACGATGCTATAACACACATGTTAGAGTTAATATACACCGCACTTGAGAAGAAAGAAGTTCCACTGGGAATCTTCATAGACCTACACAAAGCATTTGATACAGTCGACCATGATTTATTGCTCACAAAATTAGCGCACTATGGTATTAGGGGCACCCTCAACTACCTAAAGTCGTACCTAGCAACAGAAGTCAGTACGTGAACACAAATGGAGAGAACTCTTCCACACAACAAATTACAGTCGGTGTCCCTCAAGGTAGTGTCCTGGGGCCACTCCTATTCCTCATTTACATAAATGACCTACCGAATGCATCACAACTACTCAAACCCATTTTGTTTGCAGTCGTACTAGCCAACACAGTTAATGCCGAATTACAGAAAATATCAACATGGATGATGACAAATAAGCTTACTCTCAATACGGACAAGACCTACTACATTCAGTTTGGAAACAAAGCTACAAATGTTCCACTTAACATAACGCTAAATGGTTCACCCATCACAAGGCTCACAGAGGGAAAATTCCTAGGAATCCACCTTGACAGTAGTCTTAAATTCCAAACACACATACAACAAATTTCCAAGAAAATCTCAAGGACAGTAGGTATATTATCTAAGATACGCTATTATGTGCCTCAACCAGCTCTCATTGCACTATATCATTCTCTTATCTACCCTTATCTCACCTATGGAATCTGTGCATGGGGCTCAACAACATTAAATCACCTTAGACCACTCATAACCCAGCAAAAGGCTGCAGTCAGGATGATAACAAATTCCCACTCTAGACAGCATACTCCACCTATATTCAGAACCTTAAAACTACTCACCATAATAAATATTCATACCTATTCATGTGCCTTCTACATACATAAAACTCTACATGCTAATACCAACCCTGCGCTCAGAATTCTCCTCAACAACTTTAATAGGTCCCACGAACATGACACAAGACACAGATCACTATTTGACATACCCCGAGTCCATACTAACCAATGTAAAAATTCTATGCACATAAAGGGCCCCAAAATCTGGAATTCATTACCAGTAAATATCAAGTTAACCTTGTCGGAAAATCAATTCAAGACTCTTCTCAAAAATCACCTACTCACCCTATACTAAATACTCATACTGTAACAAACTTCCAAACCCAATATTATTTTACTTAAGAAGATCTCAATTTGATATGTTCATCCTCCTTAACACTTGTTGCAATTTCATATCATCATATTGTCATTTAAAATCTTATAGTATCATCATTTTCTTAATTTGAAACAAAATATATACCTAGATGAAACTCTAAAACTATTTCTAGTATTGTTATTATACTAGTATAGCATCAACATACTGTAATTTGAAATAAATTCTACAACTAGATTAAACTCAACCAATTTCTCTTGTATTGTCTTTTAATAGTATGTATAACCATTTAATAATTTAAATAATACAGAACTAGAATAAACTCAATCAATTTCTTTAGCATTAAGTACTTAGTGAATAAGTCTCTAGAATAAACTGCCCCTAATGCCATGGCATGCCAGTGGCTCTCCTTGCATTACAGTTTTATAATTGTTATATAATTGTAACTACCAATAACATTGTACACTTGTAACATGCATTGAAATAAAAATTATTATTATTATTATTATAGATCCAATGGGTTCCTCCTCACCTTGCCTTGAAGACCTAATGCATGCCACTGGATGTGTCTCTTCAGTTAGGGTTCCCGGATGGTTCCTCCCTTCTCTGATCTTGCTGTTTATAAAAGCAAAAATTTTGTATATGCCCTGTTTTGTTACAGTAGTAACAGGTATAATTCTTAAAGGTATTTTTTCCATTTGGTGTAGGACTGGTACTGTGTGCTCGAGGAACTGAAACATTATCTGATGGTCTAGGTAAACTTTGAGCTCCAGCTGACTTACCTTTTCCTTCTATTCGAGGGAATGCCTCAGCCTTCATTTGTCCCTGAAAATTCTTGTCCCACTTACTTTTATGACCATAGGATTTGGAATAAGATTTAGATCAAGTAGGGAAATTTTTTGAAAGACCATGACTGTTTTTACTTACCAATTTCCTACGAGCTAAGAATCTGTCACCCAGATCCAGCGCCGCTGAAAGACTATCTGGGTTTTTGTCCTCCAAATATTCTCTGAGGTCAACAGGGATTGCATTCTACAATTCCTCATGAACAATTAGGTCTACTAATTTGTCAAAGTCTCTGTTCACTCCTTTTGAACAAACCCACTTCTTAAAAAGGAACAATTTCTCATTCCCAAACTCAGTTAAGGTCTGCCCATCCTGAAATTTTTGACTTCTGAACTTTTGCCTATATTTCTCAGGTATCATTTGGTATGCAAGCAATACTACTTCCTTAATTTTATCATAGTCAGAAAATTCTCCTTTCTCCAGAGTCTCTACTCTCTGGAATCCTTTACCTACAAGCTGTGTGCGAACTAGGGTGGCCCACTGCTGTTTGGGCCATCCTTGCTCCTAAGCAGTCTTCTCAAAAAAAGAAAAATATCTGCCTGGGTCACTCTGTAAACTTAGGGACAAAATGTGCAGCTTTAGTTATGTTAAAGTCCTGCTCAGGCTCTTGTTCTGAACCTCCTAACCTTTGATTTACTCTCTCCTTAGCTTCTATTAATTTTCTTTCAACCTCTAGCACAGCTTGCTTAAGTCTCATAATCGTTTCCTTATCACCTGGAATAGGTGATCCTTCATGGTCACTGTTAACAGGCATGTTTACTGATGAATTATTTACCTCCTCACTGAAGCCTGAAAAGTCTAAAGATTCAGCTTCTGACATAGATTTATCCTTAAACTCTTGCTTCCTTCTTACAGTATCAGTGGACAAGTTTTCCCATAGGCACATAAAATGACACAAGTTCAATGTAAAATATGCACATAGCACTTTGCCATAACCACAAACAAAATGTGTTACTCGACCTTATCCCCACTCTGGAGAAAAACAACCTGTAAACTAATATATGAAAACAACACTTCACTGACATCACCTTGGTAAATCTTCTACCAGAACATGCAACTGTTGTTACCCCATACCAGTACATATAGTTCAAAGAATGTTTTGAGTTATTTTAACAGTCAGATAACTCTCCCAGTCAAGGCCCCCATATTATGTTATTTTCCCTTACTTTATCATCAAGGTTCTCCTACATGTACTTGTGTAGGGGTAGTAACAGTAAGGTCTTATAGACTAAGGTGATACTTACATTCATTATTAGCTGGGCTGTGTTTAAACCATTCATCAGTCCTCCCAATGGGTTATTTAAACCACCATTATAAAAAATAGTATTATATTCAGGTAATCAGGCTGAGAAAGGAAGGTGGGGAGTTCACAATAAACGACCAAGAGGTATGTGAGGAGCTCAACATGAGATTTAAAGAAGTATTTACACAGGAGACAGGTAGGACTCCAGGAATTCAGAATAGGGAGGTATACCAACAAGTGCTGGATGAAATACACACAACCGAGGAGGAGGTGAAGAAGCTGCTATGTGAACTCGATACCTCAAAAGCGGTGGGACCGGACATTTCTCCGTGGGTCCTTAGAGAGGGAGCAGAGATGTTGTGTGTGCCACTAACACAAATCTTCAACACATCCATTGAAACTGGGCAACTACCTGAGGCGTGGAAGATGGCAAATGTAGTCCCAATTTTTAAGAAAGGAGACAGACACGAGGCATTAAACTACAGACCTGTGTCACTGACGTGTATAGTATGCAAAGTCATGGAGAAGATCATCAGGAGGAGAGTGGTGGAGCACCTAGAAAGACACAAGCTTATAAACGATAACCAGCACGGTTTCAGGGAAGGAAAATCCTGTGTCACAAACCTACTGGAGTTTTATGACAAGGTAACAGAAGTAAGACACGAGAGAGAGGGTGGATAGACTGCATTTTTTGGACTGCAAGAAGGCGTTCGACACAGTTCCTCACAAGAGGTGAATGCAAAAGCTAGAGGATCAGGACACGTAACAGGAAAAGCACTGCAATGGATCAGAGAATATCTGACAGGGAGGCAACAACGAGTCATGGTACGTGACGAGATGTCAGATGGGCACCTGTGACGAGTGGAGTTCCACAAGGGTCAGTCCTAGGACCTGTACTGTTTTTGGTATATGTGAATGACATAACGGAAGGGATAGACTCAGAAGTGTCCCTGTTTGCAGATGATGTGAAGTTAATGAGAAGAATCAAATCAGTCGAGGATCAGGCAGGACTACAAAGAGACCTGGACAGGCTGCAAGCCTGGTCCAGTAACTGGCTCCTTGAATTTAACCCTGCCAAATGTAAAATCATGAATATCGGGGAAGGGCAAAGAAGACCGCAGACAGAGTATAGTCTAGGTGGCCAAAGACTGCAAACCTCACTCAAAGAAAAAGATCTTGGGGTGAGTATAATACCGAGCACATCTCCTGAGGCACACATCAATCAGATAACTGCTGCAGCATACGGGCGGCTGGCAAACCTAAGAATAGCGTTCCAATACCTCACTAAGGAATCATTCAAGACCCTGTTTACCATATACGTCAGGCCCATACTGGAGTATGCAGCACCAGTTTGGAACCCACACCTGGTCAAGCACGTCAAGAAATTAGAGAAAGTGCAAAGGTTTGCAACAAGACTAGTCCCAGAGCTAAGGGGATTGTCCTACGAAGAAAGGTTAAGGGAAATCGCCTGACGACACTAGAGGACAGGAGGGTTAGGGAGACATGATAACGACATATAAAATACTGCGAGGAATAGATAAGGTGGACAGAGACAAGATGTTCCAGAGAGGGGACGGAAGTATTTCTTCAGTCATAGAGTTGTCAGGAAGTGGAATAGCTTAGAAAGCGACATAGTGGAGGCAGGAACCATACATAGTTTTAAGACTAGGTTTGATAAAGCTCATGGAGCAGGGAGAGAGAGGACCTAGTAGCAATCAGTGAAGAGGCGGGGCCAGGAGCTATGACTCGACCCCTGCAACCACAAATAGGTGAGTACAAATAGGTGAGTACACACACACACACACACACACACACACACACTCACTCACTCACTCACTCTCACACTCTACATAGTAGGAACAATTCAGTCTGAGGGCCATAAGGTGGTAATTGCTGTAATGTACAACCCGCCACAGAACTGCAGGAGGCCAAGAGAAGAATACGAGAGCAACAGAGCAATGGTAGACACACTAGCCGAGGTAGCCAGAAGAGCCCACATGGGGAGAGCAAGTTACTAGTTATGGGTGATTTCAATCACAAAGAGATTGATTGGGAAAACCTAGAGCCCCATGGGGTCCTGAATCATGGAGAGCCAAGATGATGGATGTGGTACTGGAAAACCTCATGCATCAACATGTTAGAGACACTACCAGAGAGAGAGGTGGGGATGATCCAGCAAGACTGGACCTAGTATTCACCTTGAGTAGTTCGGACATCGAGAATATCACGTATGAAAGGCCCCTTGGAGCTAGTGATCATTTGGTTCTGTGTTTTGATTATATAGTTGAGCTACAAGTGGAGAGGGGAGCAGGAATAGGAAGGGAGAAACGAAACTACAAAAGGGGGACTACACAGGCATGAGGACCTTCCTACAAGACGTTCAGTGGGGAGAGAGAATTGGCAGGAAAACCAGTAAAAGAAATGATGGAATATGTGACAACCAAATGCAAAGAGGCAGAGGAGAGGTTTGTCCCAAGGGAAACAGAAGTAATGGGAAGACCAGAACGAGTCCTTGGTTCACCCAGAGGTGTAGGGAGGAAAAAAGTAAGTGTAATAGAGAATGGAAAAAGTACAGAAGACAAAGGACCCAGGAAAATAAAGAGATTAGCCGAAGAGCCAGAAACGAATATGCACAGGTAAGAAGGGAGGCTCAGCGACAATATGAAAATGATATAGCATCAAAAGTCAAGTCTGACCCGAAGCTGTTGAATAGCCACATCAGGAGGAAAACAACAGTCAATGACCAGGTAATCAGGCTGAGAAAGGAAGGTGGGGAGTTCACAATAAACGACCAAGAGGTATGTGAGGAGCTCAACATAAGATTTAAAGAAGTATTTACACAGGAGACAGGAAGGACTCCAGGAATTCAGAATAGGGAGGTATACCAACAAGTGCTGGATGAAATACACACAACCGAGGAGGAGGTGAAGAAGCTGCTATGTGAACTCGATACCTCAAAAGCGGTGGGACCGGACAACATTTCTCCGTGGGTCCTTAGAGAGGAGCAGAGATGTTGTGTGTGCCACTAACACAAATCTTCAACACATCCATTGAAACTGGGCAACTACCTGAGGCGTGGAAGATGGCAAATGTAGTCCCAATTTTTAAGAAAGGAGACAGACACGAGGCATTAAACTACAGACCTGTGTCACTGACGTGTATAGTATGCAAAGTCATGGAGAAGATCATCAGGAGGAGAGTGGTGGAGCACCTAGAAAGACACAAGCTTATAAACGACAACCAGCACGGTTTCAGAAGGAAAATCCTGCGTCACAAACCTACTGGAGTTTTATGACAAGGTAACAGAAGTAAGACCCGAGAGAGAGGGTGGATAGACTGCATTTTTTGGACTGCAAGAAGCGTTGACACAGTTCCTCACAAGAGGTTAATGCAAAAGCTAGAGGATCAGGGGACACGTAACAGGAAAGCACTGCAATGGATCAGAGAATATCTGACAGGAGGCAACAACGAGTCATGGTACTGACGAGATGTCAGAGTGGGCACCTGTGACGAGTGGAGTTCCACAAGGGTCAGTCCTAGGACCTGAACTGTTTTTGGTATATGTGAATGACATAACAGAAGGGATAGACTCAGAAGTGTCCCTGTTTGCAGATGATGTGAAGTTAATGAGAAGAATCAAATCAGTCGAGGATCAGGCAGGACTACAAACAGACCTGGACAGGCTGCAAGCCTGGTCCAGTAACTGGCTCCTTGAATTTAACCCCTGCCAAATGTAAAGTCATGAATATCAGGGGAAAGGGGAAAGAAGACGCAGACAGAGTATAGTCTAGGTGGCCAAAGACTGCAAACCTCACTCAAAGAAAAAGATCTTGGGGTGAGTATAATACCGAGCACATCTCCTGAGGCACACATCAATCAGATAACTGCTGCAGCATACGGGCGCTGGCAAACCTAAGAATAGCATTCCAATACCTCACTAAGGAATCATTCAAGACTCTGTATACCATATACGTCAGGCCCATACTGGAGTATGCAGCACCAGTTTGGAACCCACACCTGGTCAAGCACGTCAAGAAATTGAGAAAGTGCAAAAGTTTGCAACAAGACTAGTCCCAGAGCTAAGGGATTGTCCTACGAAGAAAGGTTAAGTTAAATCGGCCTGACGACACTAGAGGACAGGAGGGTTAGGGAGGGCATGATAACGACATATAAAATACTGCGAGGAATAGATAAGGTGGACAGAGACAAGATGTTCCAGAGAGGGGACACAGAAACAAAGGTCACAATTGGAAGTGAAGACTCCATGAGTCAAAGGGATGTTAGGAAGTATTTCTTCAGTCATAGAGTTGTCAGGAAGTGGAATAGCTTAGAAAGCGACATAGTGGAGGCAGGAACCATACATAGTTTTAAGACTAGGTTTGATAAAGCTCATGGAGCAGGGAGAGAGAGGACCTGGTAAGCAATCAGTGAAGAGGCGGGGCCAGGAGCTATGACTCGACCCCTGCAACCACAAATAGGTGAGTACACACACACACACACACACACACACACAGCCCCCGGTGGCCTAGTGGGTAAAGCTCTTGCTTCACCACGGAGGGGCCGGGTTCAAACTCCCGGTGGGGCAGAAACATTTCGAAGTGTTTCCTTACATACACATACACACACACACATACAACAGGCCTAGTGTCTAATTGACATGTGCCTAGGACAAAATGGTAACAAACATATATATACCCCGTGGTGTGTTGTGTGTAAATATATTATATTTATATATATATATTTATTATATATATATATATATATATATATATATATATATATATATATATATATATATATACAAGAACGTCATTTTAAATTATGTTGCACGTTACCGGTA
>WNWK01018333.1:0-40202 GCA_009830355.1 Cherax destructor | reverse complement strand
ACTCCTCAAATTCCTCACAACTACTCTCACAACTACTCTCACAGCTACTCTCACAACTACTTTCACAGCTACACTCACAACTACTCTCACAGCTACACTCACAACTACTCTCACAGCTACACTCACAACTACTCTCACAACTACTCTCACAACTACTCTCACAACTACTCTCACAACTACTCTCACAGCTACACTCACAACTACTCTCACAACTACTCTCACAACTACTCTCACAACTACACTCACAACTACTCTCACAACTACTCTCACAACTACTCTCACAACTACTCTCACAGCTACTCTCACAACTACTCTCACAGCTACACTCACAACTACTCTCACAGCTACACTCACAACTACTCTCACAACTACTCTCACAGCTACACTCACAACTACTGTCACAGCTACACTCACAACTACTCTCACAACTACTCTCACAGATACACTCACAACTACTCTCACAGCTACACTCACAACTACTCTCACAGCTACACTCACAACTACTCTCACAACTACTCACAACTACACTCACAACTACTCTCCCAACTACACTCACAACTACTCTCACAGCTACACTCACAACTATTCTCACAGCTACACTCATAACTACTCTCCCAACTACACTCACAACTACTCTCACAGCTACACTCACAAGTACTCTCACAGCTACACTCACAACTACTCTCACAACTACACTCACAACTATTACCAAACCACAGATTAGTAGAAATTGCAAAAAAATGTGTATCAAAATTAGACTAACTCCTCGGTGTCTATTTAGTCTCGTCCTGCCTTGGGATCGATTCCGGGTCCTTTCGGTTGTGAGTCAAAGCAGTGCCACCTTCCCTTGTCCCAAGAAATAACTTTGTTTTCATATTCATAAAATCCTTATTAATACTAGATGTTACTTTTCAGTAAGACTCACCTCAGAGTGGTAAGGTGCACTATAGTCCATGATCTTCAGACGTACGATAGAGACGTACAGGTCCACAACACCGATATCCACCTCGTTCCTAGCCAGTATTCCCAAAAACCCGGAATATGTCCCGTTTTTTCCATCACCGCCCCAAAATTCACCTGGAGCAAGAAATATATATATATATATATATATATATATATATATATATATGCAAGAAAATCATATAGTTCCTTGATAATGTGAGTAGTACGAAGCGCTTGGAATTCTTCTATTTTTCATAGTGGTTTTCTTGCATATTTTGATATCACCTGTTTACTGTGATCTTTTTGCATATATATATATATATATATATATATATATATATATATATATATATATATATATATATATATATATATATATATATATAGGGTCCACCTCCAGTGTAATATATGGAATAAGTGAAATGTCTTCTAGGAAGAGTCTAGAGACCCTTCCTACAATCAACCTGAGCACTAGTCTTCTCCTACCACTACATATATATATATATATATATATATATATATATATATATATATATATATATATATATATATATATATATATATATATATATATATATATATATATATATATATATATATATATATATATATATATATATATATATATATATACGAAATACGATCACAGTAAACAGGTGATATCACAATCGCGTGACAACACCCGACTCTGTGAAACACACCTGATACTCCACCCAAGCATTAATATTTTTTACTTGTCTACTGTATCATTAAATTCTTCCCAAATTTTGTTAATTATAAATCAATCCAATTTATATAAACCAAAAGAAATATTCATATTATTTTTAAAACTGCTTTTAATGAAACATGATTCTATTATATTCCTCTCAACCATGGACTTGCTTGATACAACCTTCTCAGCATTTTGAAAATCAATTGGATGGTTAAAATCTCTCACATGAATAAATAGAGCATTAGAATCTTGTCCAGTTCTAATGCTATATTTATGTTGTTTTAATCTTAGTTCAAGACTTTTACCAGTTTGACCATAATAAACTTTATCGCATATTTTACAGGGAATCTTATAGACACATCCGTCAGCATTTTGAAATTTTTTATCAAAAGTCTTTTTACTGTATCAAGATTTTTAAAACAACTTAATATTAAAATTCTTAAGAAAGGAAGGCATTTCAACCAAGTTTTCATGGTAAGGGATAACCAACATATTTTTGTTGAATAGGGTTGGTTGTCCCTTTTTGGATTGTAAAAAGTATTTCTAGCTATTTTAAAAGATTTATCAATTACGGTTCTTGGGTATTTTAAATCATTAGCTATTTCATAAATTTTAGATATTTCTTCATCTATGAACTCTGGACTACAAATACGTAAAGCTCTAAAACATTGAAGAGAAAACTGACACTTTAACTCTATCTTGATGTGAAGAGTAATATTGTACATAGGAACAATTATTTGTAGGTTTTCTGTAAATTTTAAATTTAAAATCAATGTTACCCTTAATAACAAAAACATCTAGGAAGGGCAATGAGTTGTTTACTTCAAATTCAACAGTAAAAATTATAGAATGAGCTAAGCTATTTAATTTAACAAGAAAATGGTTTATGTCTACATTCTTAGTCATAAGGCACAAAATATTATCAACATATCTATACCACTTAGCTCTATTGGGAAGGATTGTGTTAAACACTCTTGTTTAAAAAAATCCATGTATAAATTACTAAGAACAGGTGAAAGAGGATTTCCATTGCTTAACACAATCCTTCCTAATAAAGCTAAGTGGTATAGATATGTTGATGATATTTGTGTCTTACGCCGAAACTCTCTCCAGGTATCCCTCTTGGGGATGCCTGGTAAACCATCCAACCAACTTGGTATATATTCTCATGAGTTTCTCTCTCTCTCTCTCGATATACAGTATACACTGAGAGCAGCAGCCTACACAGACACCGCAAATGATAATGATGATGGGTAATTGCCAGATACCAAAGGAATTTACATTGTCTAATATTTGGTCATATTTCCATGAAAACTGATTACCATGTTCATTTGGTAAAGCATAGAATCAGAACGCTTTTGAATATTACTCAAGTCCATTTCTTCAATCCATATAACTTTTTTTTACCTGGCGAGTCAAGCGGGGCACTTCATGATGTATTTTTGGTATGGATATTTGGTGTCATTTCATTCCCTACAATTTTCCATGGGATTTAGGTCAGGGTTGTCCACTGGCCACTGGATAACATTGATACTGTTCTCTTGCAACATTTCCTGACTAGTTTTAAAATGTTGCAAGGGGCACTCTCACTGTCTTGCATAAAATGTGTGGTGTGTGTGATTCCATAAATCTTGAGAAATGTCGGGAAATGTTCCATAAATACATTAACTGCATGTACACAACCCGCACATGACGCATGTACACAACCCGCACATGACGCATGTACACAACCCGCACATGACGCATGTACACACCCCGCACATGACGCATGTACACACCCCGCACATGACGCATGTACACACCCCGCACATGACGCATGTACACACCCCGCACATGACGCATGTACACACCCCGCACATGACGCATGTACACACCCCGCACATGACGTTGGTCGCATGCGACCCTACGTCATGAGCGGGTGTTATGTATTTGAACGGGTGTACATATCAGTAAGTACAAATTTAAAATTTACTTTAATCTTGTTAAAGGGATTACAGCATCCTGGAATGGCAGTGTGCAGCCTTAACGACCATCATGTAGTTGATAGGCTTTTAACCATATAAACCGACCTGCAGACTTGTTACCTTGTATACACACAGTATCCATCAAACAGGTACCAGTATACACAGAGCATCCTTCATCCTTTACACAGGTACCAGTACCTTGGGCGGTTCCTGAAACTGTAGAGTAAAGTTGAGCACCTCTGACAAGGTATTGAGAACACCCATGTCTATACCATAACGAAAGAGCACAGTGCCGTTCTCTGCCCGCTGGTAGAACACGTAAGGCTTCCATTCAAATGTCACCACCTGTCAGGGAAGACGAAGTTGTAGATTACGTTTTGTAAACAAGTTTAGATCAGTTGAAATTTGTAGTGACACCGGGGAATGATCTATTGACGAGCTCAGCTCATGTTGACGGACCTTATTACATTGTCGGGAAGCCCTTCCTGGTGTATGGTATGGAGGAAGCCCTTCCTGGTGTATGGTATGTGAGGAAGCCCTTCCTGGTGTATGGTATGTGAGGAAGCCCTTCCTGGTGTATGGTATGTGAGAAGCCCTTCCTGGTGTATGGTATGTGAGGAAGCCCTTCCTGGTGTATGGTATGTGAGGAAGCCCTTCCTGGTGTATGGTATGTGAGGAAGCCCTTCCTGGTGTCTGGTATGTGAGGAAGCCCTTCCTGGTGTATGGTATGTGAGGAAGCCCTTCCTGGTGTATGGTATGTGAGGAAGCCCTTCCTGGTGTATGGTATGTGAGGAAGCCCTTCCTGGTGTATGGTATGTGAGGAAGCCCTTCCTGGTGTCTGGTATGTGAGGAAGCCCTTCCTGGTGTCTGGTATGTGAGGAAGCCCTTCCTGGTGTATGGTATGTGAGGAAGCCCTTCCTGGTGTATGGTATGTGAGGAAGCCCTTCCTGGTGTATGGTATGTGAGGAAGCCCTTCCTGGTGTATGGTATGTGAGGAAGCCCTTCCTGGTGTATGGTATGTGAGGAAGCCCTTCCTGGTGTATGGTATGTGAGGAAGCCCTTCCTGGTGTATGGTATGTGAGGAAGCCCTTCCTGGTGTATGGTATGTGAGGAAGCCCTTCCTGGTGTATGGTATGTGAGGAAGCCCTTCCTGGTGTATGGTATGTGAGGAAGCCCTTCCTGGTGTATGGTATGTGAGGAAGCCTTCCTGGTGTATGGTATGTGAGGAAGCTCCTGGTGTATGGATGGAGGAAGCCATTCCTGGTGTATGGTATGTGAGGAAGCCCTTCCTGGTGTATGGTATGTGAGGAAGCCCTTCCTGGTGTATGGTATGTGAGGAAGCCTTCCTGGTGTATGGTATGTGAGGAAGCCCTTCCTGGTGTATGGTATGTGAGGAAGCCCTTCCTGGTGTATGGTATGTGAGGAAGCCCTTCCTGGTGTATGGTATGTGAGGAAGCCCTTCCGTGTATGGTATGTGAGGAACCCTTCCTGGTGTATGGTATGTGAGGAAGCCCTTCCTGGTGTATGGTATGTGAGGAAGCCTTCCTGGTGTATGGTATGTGAGGAAGCCCTTCCTGGTGTATGGTATGTGAGGAAGCCTTCCTGGTGTATGGTATGTGAGGAAGCCCTTCCTGGTGTATGGTATGTGAGGAAGCCCTTCCTGGTGTATGGTATGTGAGGAAGCCCTTCCTGGTGTATGGTATGTGAGGAAGCCCTTCCTGGTGTATGGTATGTGAGGAAGCCCTTCCTGGTGTATGGTATGTGAGGAAGCCCTTCCCTGGTGTATGGTATGTGAGGAAGCCCTTCCTGGTGTATGGTATGTGAGGAAGCCCTTCCTGGTGTATGGTATGTGAGGAAGCCCTTCCTGGTGTATGGTATGTGAGGAAGCCCTTCCTGGTGTATGGTATGTAGAGGAAGCCCTTCCTGGTGTATGGTATGTAGGAAGCCCTTCCTGGTGTATGGTATGTGAAGCCCTTCCTGGTGTATGGTATGTGAGGAAGCCCTTCCTGGTGTATGGTATGGAGGAAGCCCTTCCTGGTGTATGGTATGGAGGAAGCCCTTCCTGGTGTCTGGTATGTGAGGAAGCCCTTCCTGGTGTATGGTATGTGAGGAAGCCCTTCCTGGTGTATGGTATGTGAGAAGCCCTTCCTGGTGTATGGTATGTGAGGAAGCCCTTCCTGTGTATGGTATTGTGAGGAAGCCCTTCCTGGTGTATGGTATGTGAGGAAGTCCTTCCTGGTGTCTGGTATGTGAGGAAGCCCTTCCTTGTGTATGGTATGTAAGGAAAAACAATCCTATGTGAAGGGGAGCAGCCTAGCAGCTGTGTAAAATACGTATCAGAGCGAAACTTTCCATTAAACGACGTCTCGTCCCAAATGGGACCTAATCATTATTAAAGTCTTATTTAGAGCGAAACATCGTCTAATAATAAAAAATCTTGCGTTGATATTTTATTGCCTGTTAAAATAGTGAAAAGAATAACTGAGCGTAGTGAACCAGACGCAGTGTTACCTTGAGCACGGCGCCTCTGAGCGTAGTGAACCATACGCAGTGTTACCTTGAGCCCGGCGCCTCTGAGCGTAGTGAACCATACGCAGTGTTACCTTGAGCACGGCGCCTCTGAGCGTAGTGGACCATACGCAGTGTTACCTTGAGCACGGCGCCTCTGAGCGTAGTGAAACATACGCAGTGTTACCTTGAGCACGGCGTCTCTGAGCGTAGTGAACCATACGCAGTGTTACCTTGAGCACGGCGCCTCTGAGCGTAGTGAAACATACGCAGTGTTACCTTGAGCACGGCGACTCTGAGCGTAGTGAACCATACGCAGTGTTACCTTGAGCACGGCGCCTCTGAGCGTAGTGGACCATACGCAGTGTTACCTTGAGCACGGCACCTCTGAGCGTAGTGAACCATACGCAGTGTTACCTTGAGCACGGCGCCTCTGAGCGTAGTGAACCATACGCAGTGTTACCTTGAGCACGGCGCCTCTGAGCGTAGTGGACCATACGCAGTGTTCCCTTTGAGCACGGCGCCTCTGGGGGCGTAGTGGACTATACGCAGTGTTACCTTGAGCACGGCGCCTCTGAGCGTAGTGACCATACGCAGTGTTTTTTGAGCACGGCGCCTCTGAGCGTAGTGGACCATACAGTGTTCCCTTTGAGCGCGGCGCCTCTGAGGGTAGTGGACCATACGCGTGTTACCTTGAGCGCGGCGTTCTGAGCGTAGTGGACCATACGCAGTGTTACCTTGAGCACGGCGTCTCTGAGCGTAGTGGACCATACGCATTACTTGAGCGCGGCGTCTCTGAGCGTAGTGGACCATACCAGTGTTACCTTGAGCACGGGTCTCAGCGAGGGGGACCATACGCATTACCTTGAGCACGGCGCCTCTGAGCGTAGTGGACCATACGCAGTGTTACCTTGAGCGCGGCGTCTCTGGCGTAGGAACAATACACAGTGTTACCTTGAGCACGGCGCCTCTGGGGTGGGGGACCACCCCACTCTTACCTTGAGCACGGCGTCTCTGAGCGAGTAAAACCGCACCTTACCTTGAGAGCGGCCCTTGAAGTCTGCCAGCTTGTCGGGATACAGATGGAAAGAGTCGGTGGAGAACTTTCCGCTTTCCCCAGGTAGCGACGCGCCCCCCCCCTTTTTACAAAGGTGTTCATGTACAGCTCCCATCCTTCCACACCAGTCTGTGAGAGCAGTATGTACCCGTGAGGACCTCAGTGCAAGAAGATGTTCCCCAAAATGACTGTGTAGTGACTGTCCTCAGAAATGACTTGTAGTGACTGTCCTCAGCACATGACTGTGTAGTGACTGTCCTCACCCATGACTGTGTAGTGACCGTCTTCAGCACATGACTTTAGTGACTGTCCTCAGCACATGACTGTGAGTGACTGTCCTCAGAAATACGTGTAGTGCCCCCCCTCAGCACATGACTGTGTAGTGATGTCCCAGAAATGACTGTGTAGTGACGTCCTCAGCACATGACTGTGTAGTGACTGTCCTCAGAAATGACTGTGTAGTGACTGTCCTCAGAAATGACTGTGTAGTGCCCCCCCCAGCACATGACTGTTAGGACTGTCCTCAGCACATGACTGTGTAGTGACTGTCCTCAGAAATGACTTGTAGTGACTGTCCTCAGCACATGACTGTAGTGACTGTCCTCAGCACATGACTGTGTAGTGACCGTCCTCAGCACATGACTGTGTAGTGACGTCTTGCACATGACTGTGTAGTGACTGTCCTCAGCACATGACTTTAGTGACTGTCTTCAGACGACTGAGTGACTGTCCTCAGAAAAATTTTGTAGTGACTGTCCTCAGCACATGACTGTGTAGTGCCCCCCCTCAGAAATGACTGTGTAGTCCCCGTCTTCAGAAATGACTGGGACTGTCCTCAGCACATGACTGTGTAGTGACTGTTTTCAGAAATGACTGTAGTGACTGTCCTCAGACATGACGGAGTGACTTTTAATTACGGTTTGAAATCTTTTTTTGGTTGACCCGCGTTGGAAACTAACCTAGAACGAGTCATCGTCCTGAGAGATGGTAACCTAACTGGGGAAACCCCCGGCCGCGGAACGATCCTTTAAAACCGTCGTAGCAGGGGGACACTGAATCTAATATTAACATCTTCACTGCCCACAAAGCCCCCCATCTCAGACTGATACATTTCAACACTGTTATGTGACCTGGCTGAGGAACTGACATGGTAACATAGCTTACTTCTGTTCCTACTGTGTAACTATTAAAAGAATATGCCCCCTTTTTTGACGTATCCAGTTTTGAAAAAGAAAACTGTGGTTTTTTTTTTTTAATATTAATCAGTTATGCCTACAAAACACGCGTTTAAATAACATTAAAATGTAATACGCATGTAATATTAAATCGTTTAATTAAGGAAATTGATCTCACGTGTCCTTGATTAATGGGCAGTGTCTCTACCTGTGATGGTGTTTACAATTATATAAATGAAGTGGGAAATGCTGCATCACAGTTGGCAAATTTCATAATAATAATAATAATAATAATAAAAAAGTAATGATGAGGGGTGATGATGATGATGATGATGATGATGATGAGATGATGATGAGAGATGATGATGATGATGATGATAATAATAATAATAATAATAATAATAATAATAATAATAATAATAATAATAATAATAATAATAATAATAATAAATACTACTACTACTACTACTAATAATAAATCATTATTTGTATTTATTAGTGGTTTTGGGGACCTGCCCCCACGGCCCAGTCTCAGCCCCGGCCCCCTAAATTGAAAAGAAATTCAAAAAGAAAGCTATTAGGAAAACAGGGAAAAGGAAGGAATTTTGTAGAAGCGGAAGATTTTTTTCCCCTTTTTTTTTCTTCCCATGTTGATTGAGGTTTAAAAATCTACAGTCTTAATTTCAAGACTTGGTACACTAATTACTGCCAGTGTATAAAACAGGATCATTCACTATTACTAAAAAGTTAGTAAAATAACTAAATGATTGAGGGGGTATGTGTTCCCTTTTGGGGGTCACTTAGTCGATGAACTTAAAAATGCACACACAGAGATGAATATATATACACTGTAAGTATAATTCCTATTTTAGCCAATAAGTTTTCAACATTTATTTGGATGAATAAGAGCCAAAAAGACCCACTAGCAATCGCTGGTTTTTTACCCCCGCCCCAAATAACTTCCCCCCTCACCCTGTTCAATATGTTCCGTTTTCTTGCCTTTGCTGATAGTGCCAGAGACTCAAGATCTTCTTGGGACGGAGCCAAAAGAAGTATCTGAGGGAGATAAAAGGGGGGTTTTAAATTTTGCTATATATTTCTACCAAAAAAAGCATGTTATGTATTTATTGTAAGTACTTTGGTGTGCCCGGGTAGTAACCACAGCCCCTTCCTTGGGCTTTTAGTTAACCCCGACCGTGGAGGTGCCTCCAGTTGTATGCCCCCAACCATCGGACCAGTTCTGTTGACCTGTAATATTAAATTTTAAAACCTGTGTGGTACCAGACAAAAGGGGGGGAAACTCGATTCTCCGGCTTCTAATTGTGGGAAACACTACTGAACTGTGTTTATCTGCTGATGTGTTTAGGAGGCATCAAATGCTGAACCCCCAATAATTACCAATATACCAAGTTTTATGTGTTGAAAGCCACCGGTGATGCATGATATGTCCATTTAGGGAGAACATTCACATTTTTTTAGTGTTGGCTACACGCCCCAAGATTCTGAGAGAGACTGTAGTTAAAGCATCATGGTAGAACACAAAATGATCTGACCTGCCATGGTAGTCCCAGAGATCAGGGGGAGTGTTGGTGAAGGCCAGGTGACGTCAGGTTGACGCATCAGGAAGATGTAAGCAGCATCCCCGGACACCCACACTACACCATGAAGGTCTTCAGTCTGGTTCCTCTCACCACCTGTTTTGGGGTCAGGCAAAAAAAATTAATAAACAGGTTCCAGGGCTCTAAAAACACACTTGGCACCATTTACCTATCTTTCTGCTTTTCGCCACGAGTTGCATCTTTTTTCCGCAATGAAAAAGCCTTTTTGGGGAAAAATTTCCTAAAATTTTTAAAAACGCGTATTTTTTTATTTTATATTTATCTGAATTTTATAACCTTTTCTCAGTCTTTTTTTCTTTTTCCTTTCTCTCTCTCTTCTCTCTCTCTCCCCCACACACACACACACACACACACACACAATGTAATGTACAAAATCCTAGTTGTGGTTTGCAGGTTTGCAGGTTTCTGGCCCTGAGTTGCTGAAGCTGTGGGACAAACCCCCGCTCGGGGAGTGAATAAATTTACAGAATAGGTCGGAAGACAAGTGGGCCAGGGCTACCAACCAAATGAAACCCGTGTACGCACGCCACACACACATACATTTGAAATTGGGAAGAAGTAGTATACCATCAATTGTTATTTTTAGTAGCAACAATATTATTACCAGTTTATAAGTAGAAACTTTTGTAGCAGTGCTTAGTAGGATTAAGAATTATTTTTTGAATAGGTAGACACTGTGAAAAGGTGCCAAGACCCACACACACACACACTTGAAATAGTGGGGTAGAAAACCTACAGCTGTTCTTTTATTAGCAATTATATTTTTATCAGTTATATAGGAAGTAGTATTCTTTTAGTTTTGTAGCTAAGTAAGGTAGGAAGGAAATTCAAAGACGGGTGAGCGGGCGGTGAGTCAGGGTAAACAATCACACGACACACAGTGAGGACAGGCGCCCCACACACACGTACACAAACACTAGTTGGCCTAGATTTTCCCAACCATTTCCTCCATACCCCCTCCCCCCAACCCCCACCACACACACACACACACACACACACACACACACACACACACACACACACACACACCACACACCTCACTCATACCCCCCGTCCCTACTTAGTAGCACTATCCCCGGGTTTAGAACTAATACTAGCAAAATCCTAGATTAATATTAGGGAGTGTCCCCAAATTCTGAAACCTATCTCCCCCACCTCCCCCCCTTCCCCCCCCTTTTTTCCCCCACACGTGCACCCTCCCTCTCCCTCTTCCTCTCTATACCTACCCTTCTCCCCCCCACACCACACCCTCCCCCCTCTCCCTACCCCTCTATACCTCCCTCTCCCCCCCCATAACTCTATACCTCCCCTCCCCCATCTCCCCCCCAATCCCTCCCTCTCTCTCTCCCTACCTCTCTAGTACTAGCAAAATTCTAGCTTAATATTTAGGAGAGTAGTCCAAACTTTCTGAAAACCTATCTCCCCCCCCCCCCTCCCCCCCCTTTTCCCCCCAAACCACACCCCTCTCCCCCTTACCCCCCCCCCCCTATCTCCCTCCCCCTCCCCCCCCCACAAACCCTCCCCCCCCCCCCCCCTCTTACCTACCTCTCCCCCCCTCTATACCTCCTATCCCCCTCTCTTACCTCATACCTCCCTCTCCCCCATCTCCCTCCCCCCTCCCTCTCCCCCCCCTCCCTATCCCTCCCCTCTCCCTACCTCTCTCTCCCCCCCCTCCCCCCCTCCCTCTCCCCCCCCCCTCCCTCCCTCCCCCATCTCCCTCTCTCCCCCCCATTTTCTTCCTACCTCTCACCCCCTCTCTACCTCCCCCCCTCTCTCCCCTCCCTCTCGCTCCCTTTTTTCTCCCTATATCCACCCTCTTCTACATTTCCTCAAAGCTATCTCTCCCCCTCACCCCCATTCCTATCCTTTCTCCGTTTCTCCCTCACCCCCCCTTTCCCACCCCCTTCTTTTCCCTTCTCCTGACATCAAACATCCACAAGGGCTCAGTGGGGGAAATGGGTGGCTCAGAGAGGGCGCAACAAGGAGGGGAAATGGCCTCAGGAAGGCCCAATGGGAGGAGGAAATTCTAGAAGGAAGAAGGAATGGGAGAGGAAGATATTGGTGATCCCGAGGAGCCAATGAAAGGGAAAAGGAATGGGGAGGAAGCAGGGATCGGCGAGGAATGGAGAAGAGGATAGCTGAGAGAGTGAAAAAAGGGGAATGCAAGCCAAAAGCAGAAGCCAAGATTGACCCCGGGAAATGAAGCGCAGGGACGACAGAATAAGACAACAGTACCTGGCAGGAAACGACGCTTGGGCTTGTGCACCAGGCCACCAAAAGGAATGAGGGAAAAAGGAAAAAAACTCTTTGGGACAGGCACTGGCAGACACATGGTCCCAAGCAAGAGAGCAGGATAACAAACACGAGAGGGGGATAGAAGAAACAGCCAGGGTCAAGAAGAGCACCACAGGAACAAAAGTGAGCACAGAAAAAAAGCATGGAAAGGGGGCAAAGCACAGACACGCTAAACACGGAGACCCCAACAACACACTGCAGCGGCAGGGACGTATGGGGGGGGCCCAATTAGGCAGCCCGGAATCCCTTCTCACTGGCATTGTGGCAGCCTCGTGAATCACCATTTCACTGGCATTGGGCAGCCTCGTGAATCACCATTCTCACTGGCATTGGCAGCCTCGTAATCACCCTTCTCACTGGCATTGTGGCAGCCTCGTGAATCACCATTCTCACTGCAGTTTGGGAAAAAAAGGGGCCGAAGGGTTTTGCAACGCAATGGGCCTGATTCCATTCCTTTTTTTTTCCGAGGAAAAAGTGATGCATATATACATATTCATACATACATAAATACATATACACCATCTGTATAAAATCAGCGTCAGGAGATACTTTCTGTTTCCTGATATAAAAAGACTCATACACCAATTCAGACCACTGAGTTCAGCATGGGTGAGTCAGGGTGACTACTGTGGGCCCCCCGTGTCAGTGGCTACCTCCCTCAGTCACACCGTCTTGCCCCCCCTTCCATGGTGCCGGCACCCTTGCCATTGCCGGCACTACTGAATGGGTTTAATTATCACAATGAATCGTGACATAGGACTTTCCCGGACGAATGCATAAAAAATTTTCAGTCAGTACCTGCCAACCGGGCGGGTTTGTACGCCAGTTTGCGTGCGGCCAGGTTAAAACAGCCTGGTTGATCGACCCTGATCCACCATGAGGCCTGGTCTCAGAGGGGCCGGGGGGGCGTTGCCCCCAAAACCCCCCCCAGGTAAACCCAGGTAAACCATTAGTGAAGAGATAAGCAATAAACACTGAACTGTCTGACTTCAGGCTGGACATAGAACATCCAACTAACAGACACTTGTAACGAGAGGAACACATCACCTCCTTACCCAGTACTCATTTATGCATGCCACAACTCATAGTATCTATTTGATACGCAGTATGATTTTTCTCCCCCTCAGCCATGCCTTTATTTTCCATTATAACCCTCACCCAGAGAAAGCCGTTGACAATATGTCCATGCACTCAGCCCAATACCCAGACTCGTGGAACTCTGTGTTCATTAAGAACTGCAAGAAACCCCTCTCGTGGGCTCTATGCTTCTTCTCTATGGAGAAGGAGCACAGACACAAGTGAGATTCCACAGTCACTAAAAACAACGGATATAGCCCCACTCCATAAAGGTGGCAGCAAAGCAATAGCTAAGAACTATAGACCAATAGCTCTAATGTCTCATATCATAAAAATATCTGAAAGAGTTCTAAGAAGCAGGATTGTAAACCACTTGAATTCCCAAAAACTGCACAATCCAGAGCAACATGGGTGCAGAGCAGATCGCTTCTGCCTCTCGCAACTACTGGATCACTATGATATGGTCTTGGATGCACTGGAAAACAAACAGAATGCAGATGTAGTATATATAGATTCTGCAAAAGCCCTTGACGAGTGTGATCATGGTGTAATAGCACACAAAATACGTGCTAAAGGGATAACTAGCAAAGTGGGCAGATGGATCTTCAACTTTCTAACCAATCGAACACAAAGAGTAGTGGTAAACAGAGTTAAATCGGAAGCTGCCATAGTGAAGAGCTCTGTTCCACAAGGCACAGTACTCGCCCCCATCCTGTTTCTCATCCTCATATCAGACATAGACAGAGATGTATTCCACAGCACCGTGTCATCCTTTGCAGACGATACTAGGATCTGCATGACACTGCCATCTATTGAGGACACTGTTAACCTCCAAGAAGATATAAACCAAGTTTTCCAATGGGCAACGGAAAACAATATGATGTTCAATGAAGACAAATTCCAACTACTCCGTTATGGAAAACTGGAGGAAATAATAAGTCGAACAGAGTAAACTACAAACTCTAATCACTCAATAGAGCGGAAAAGTAATGTGAAGGGCCTCGGAGTGATAATGTCTGAGGATCTCACCTTCAAGGATCACAACAGTGCCACTATCACATCTGTGAGGATGATAGGAAGGATAATGAGAACATTCAAGACAACAGATGCCAAGCCAATGAGAATCCTTTTTAAATACATGTTCTCTCTAGGCTGGAATACTGCTGTACATTAACATTTCCATTCAAGGCAGGTGAAATATCAGATCTAGAGAGTGTACAGAGAACCTTTACTGCACATATAAGTTCCATCAAACACCTTAACTACTGGGAACGCCTGGAAGAACCTGACTTGAACTCACTGGAGTGCAGGTGAGAGTGATACATCATAATCTACACCTGGAAGATCCTGGAGGGACTGGTCAATAATCTGCACACAGAAATCACTCCCTACGAAAGCAAAAGACTTGGCAGGCGATGCAAGATACCCCAATGAAAAGTAGGGACGCCATCAGTACACTAAGAGAAAACAAAATAAGTGTCCCGGGCCCAAGACTGTTCAACAGCCTCCCACCAGCCACAAGGGGAATTACCAATAGACCCCTGGTTGTCTTCAAGAGGGAGCTGGACAGATACCTAAAGTCAGTGCCGTATCAGCCAGGCTGTGGTTCGTACGTTGGACTACGTGCGGCCAGCAGTAACAACCTAGTTGATCAGGCACTGATCCACCGGTAGGCCTGGTCATGGACCGGGCTGCGGGGGGCGTTGATCCCCAGAATACCCTCCAGGTAGGTAGACTCCGTGAGCTGATGATTTTCCCCTCTCACATTTCCCAGATTCGCTATTACACCCTCCCCGCCATCCTGTATCCCACTGCTCACCAGACACACAAGTGGCAGACGAGCGGAAATGTAGATATATAATTGATGGTGTTGGTAAGGAGCCCAAGTGGCACTTGAAAAATATTACAGTACTGATATACTGGTCCACAGCCACGTAAGAAGGAAAACAAATGTTCTGGACCAAGGTGAGAGAGAGAGAGAGAGAGAGAGAGAGAGAGAGAGAGAGAGAGAGAAGAGAGAGAGAGAGAGAGGGGGGGAAAAGAGAGAGAGGGGGAGGAAGAGAAGAGAAGAGAGAGAGGAAGAAGAAGTATGTAAGTTTTGAACGGTTACTAAAGGGGGAGCTTTGAGGAAAAAACGAATATCAAAAGGGTTTTGATCACGGCTTTATGTTTAAGCATAAATTAACAATTATAAAATATTTACACGGTTTATTTTTTAGGAGCAAAAGCATTAGCAAAACGGGTTCCTCCACTAAGGACTATCTGTCGGTTTAACCCACAGCAGTACACCACAGTCCTCCCCCACGGGGACTATCATCTGGCAAAACCCTCAATAGTGCATCTTCCGTTTTTAAAACCTAGACTTTATTTTGGTTTAGCCGTGGAATTTTGATCTTCCCGTTGCTGAGAACCGTGGTAGAGTGTTGATCTTCCCGTTGCTGAGAACCGTGGTAGACGTGTTGATCTTCGATACTGCGGGAACAACACTTCTCCAAGATATCCTGTGTTCGTAAGATCCACATTCATTGTGGCGAGATAAACATTCCTGGGCTTCCTCTGGGGATGTTCGGGACGTGCAGCCAGCTGCTGGGTGGAGGTGGGCTGAACACCCAGCTGCGTCAGGTTCGCCGGGTGTCTACCAATGTCTCTCCATATTAAGGCAACGTTGTGCCTTCACTAATTTTGATAATGATGAAATACAAATTGTTAAACACAAAACGGTCCAGCTTATTTTCATTTTAATCGCTTGTCTGAAAAGAATATATTTTTTTCTTATTACTCACATTAGCAATATAAAAATAAAAAAAAAATACAAACTTAATCATAAAAGAACACTGAAGCAGAATTATCTGATCATATTGTGAAGGTCCTATTCAAATCCTGTCATTCTCATTCACGAATTTTAAAAAAGGGTTTTATAACTGCCCAAAATATTAGCATCATTGACTACCTGGCAGTTGGCTCCACTCAGCTACGTATTTATTAAAAAAAAACCAGTGGTGGTCTATTTCTCTTTTTAAAACAAACTGAAATAAATCTAAATACACTGTGCTGGGAATTCATTTTAGTTTCCCTTTATTTATTCTTGTTTTCAGTAATACCTTGCATACACTGGAGGACAAGTTGTTGTATGAGTTTCACTGGGGGACAGGTTGTTGATGAGTACATACACTGGGGGACAGGTTGTTGTATGAGTACATACACTGGGGGACAGGTTGTTGTATGAGTACATACACTGGAGGACAGGTTGGTGTATGAGTACATACACTGGAGGACAGGTTGGTGTATGAGTACATACACTGGAGGACAGGTTGGTGTATGAGTACATACACTGGAGGACAGGTTGTTGTATGAGTACATACACTGGAGGACAGGTTGTTGTATGAGTACATACACTGAGGACAGGTTGTTGTATGAGTACATACACTGGAGGACAGGTTGTTGTAGAATACATACATTAGAAGACAGGTTGGTGTATCCTACCTGGAGTCTACCTGGAGAGAATTCCAGGGTCAACGCCCCGCGGCCCGGTCTGTGACCAGGCCTCCTGTTGGACCAGAGCCTGATCAACCAGGCTGTTACTGCTGGCCGCACGCAGTCCCAAAGTACGAACCACAGCCTGGCTGATCCGACCGACTTGAGGTGCCTGTCCCGTGCCTGCTTGAAGACAGCCAGGGGTGTGTTGGTAATCCCTGATGTATGCTGGAGGCAGTTGAACAATCTTGGGCCCTCACACTTATTGTGTTGTCCTCAACTGCTAGTGGCACCCCTGCCTTCATTGGGGATGTTACATCGCCTGCCAGTATTTTTGTGTGCAAGTTTGGTACTAAGCCCTCGAGAATTTCCATGTATATAATAATGTATCTCTCCCGCCTGCGTTCTAGAGAGTACAGGTTTTGGAACTTCAAGCGTTCCCGTAGTTGAGGTGGTTTATCGCACTTACTGCGTGAAGGTTCTCTGCACATTTTCAAGGTCAGCAATTTCACCCGCCTTGAAAGGTGCAGTTAGTGTGCAGCAATATTCCAGCCTAGATAAAAAAAGCGATCTGTAAAGTGTCAACATGGGCTTGGGATCCCCGGTTTTGAAGGTTCTCATTATCCATCCTGTCATTTTTTGAGCAGATGCAATTGCTACATTTTTTGGTCCTTGAAGGTGAGATCCTCTGACATAATCACCCCAGGTCTTGACATTAGTTTTTTGCCTATTTGTGGTTGGAATTAGTTTTGTACTCGATGAATTTTAATTTCTTCATTTTCCGTATCGAGTATTGAAATTGCTCATCATTGAACTTCATATTGTTTTCTGCAGCCCATTTAAAGATTTGGTTTATGTCTGGAGTCTTGCAGTGTCTTCAACGGTGGAACTGTCATACAGATTCGGGTGTCATCTGCAAAGGAAGACACAGCACTGTCTTATATCCCTGTCAATGTCTGATATGAGGATGAGGAATAGGATGGAGAAGTACTGTCCTTGTGGGAACAGAGCTTTCAAAAGCTGCCTCGACTTACTCTGTGACTACTACTCTTGTGTTCTACGTGTTAGGGAAAATTTTAGATCCATCTACCAACTTTTCCTGTTATTCCTTTATCCCCATTTTGTTTTTTAACCCTGGTCACACTTGTCAAAGGCTTTTGCAAAATCTGTGTATATAACATCTGCATTCTGTTTACTTTTAGAGTACATACACTGGAGGACAGGTTGGTAATGAGTACATACACTGGACGACAGGTTGGTATATGAGTACATACATTTTCCACTAATTCTACAACTTTCTATAGTGTTTGTGTTTATCTTATAAACCTAACATTAAATATTTTTAAAACAGGGGAAATTTGCCTTTCTATTGTGTAGTACTGAGACCAGAACTGAGCTGCTTCATCTAAATTAGAAATTAGCAAGCGGAATCACCTAGACAGCGAAGCTGTGAAGGTGGGATCCATACATAGCTTCAAGAATAGGTATCACGGGGCTCACGGAGCCAAGAAAGAGAGCAAAGTATGTTTCAGCTGAGAGGCGGGGACAAGAGCTGAGACATGACTTCCTTTCCCCCCGCAACCACAAAACAGGTGAGTACGAAACATGTAGTACGTAACATCGATTGCTGGCGCACTCAGTTCACACACCGAAGTCTGTAGTTCGATCCCCGGTATGGGTGGAAACATCAGGGTGGGTTTCCTAAGACACCTGCTGTCCATGTTCACCTAGCAGTAGTAGGTACCTGGGTGTTAGTCGACTGGTGTGGGTCGCATCCTGGGGACGAAATTGATCTAATTTGCCGGAAATGCTCTTCATAACAAGGGGCTTTCTATAGTAGTATGTCATTGATGTCAGCTCGGACTGTATACCTTGTACATGTACTTGTAGTAAATAAAGGTTATTATTAATATTATTATAATTACTATAATTATTATTATTATTATTATTATTATTATTATTATTATTATTATTGTTATTATTATTATTATTATTATTATTATTATTATTATTATTATTATTATTATTATTATTATTATTATAACTATTATTATTATTTTTAGACTGAGGGAGACACGACGGTCGACGATGGTACTAATTAAAGTAGTGGATGGAACTTGCTTTGGTACTAGTGGTGGATCGTGCAGCACACTACTGTGAGAGTAGAAAGTGTGCAAAATGAATAATGTGAGCTGAAAGTTACTTGGCCAGCAGACGTTATCCATTAGGCAGCACAAAAGAACTAAGCAGGTTAAACCCAATTAAGAGCACCGGCCCAGATAACATCCCGTCTAAGTTCCTAAAAGATGGTGCATCTGAACTGGCAATCCCCATTGCTCACATAATAAATTTGTCCATCACCACTAATACAGTGCCAGAGGGGTTCAAGGAGGCCAGAGTTACTCCTATCTTCAAAAAAATAGTAGGTCTGATGTCAGCAACTATAGGCCTGTTAGTATACTCAGTGTAATATACAAAATTCTAGAGAGGGCGGTGTACTGTCATGTAGTTAAGTATCTTATGACAACAACATTCTTCATAGTTATCAATCAGGCTTTAGGAGATCTTACTCAACCGACACCTCCCTAATTAATCTGATGGATTACATGAGAACTGAAATGTCTATAGGGAACCTCATAGGAATGGTAACTTTAGACTTGCAAAAGGCCTTCGATACTGTCAACCACAATACATTATGTAAGAAACTTCAAGCTATCGGCATAGGTTCACAGACTGGTTTAAGTCCTATCTTAGCAACAGGAAACAAATTGTCAAAATTAACAAAACGGAATTAGAACCACTGCCGATAGCATGTGGAGTTCCCCAAGGTAGTATTCTGGGTCCCTTATTATTCCTGTGTTATGTAAATGATATGTCCATCAGTGTCAAGTGCAAACTCCTACTGTATGCGGATGACAGTGCTCTGTTAGTGTCAGGTAAAGACACACAAGATATAGCTAATGTATTAACACTGGAACTGGAATCCTGCAGCAAATGGTTAGTAGACAACAAACTATCGTTACACCTCGGGAAAACAGAAGCCATACTCTTTGGCACGAAATATAAACTGAGAAGGGTAAATAATTTTAATGTCCGGTGTAATGGGGAATCCATCACTTCAGTTTCCTAGTAAAATATCTGGGAATCCCCTTTGACCCATACATGTCAGGAGAATTGATAGGAACAGTGTAGTAAAGAAAGCGAATGCCAGACTGAAGTTCCTCTACAGACAAGCACAGTGTCTACCTACTGAGGCTCACAGGACCCTATGTCTAGCCCTTATACACCTGTCATATGGACTATGCTTGCTCTTCATGGTACTCTGCCTTGACAAAAAACTGAAAGATAAACTGCAAATCACCCAGAACAAATGGTAAGATTCATCCTGGACCTGGGACCAAGAGAACATGTAGGCCAGGATGAATTACAACAATTGGATATGCTGAATATTGAAGACAGAGTAAACAACTTAAATTAAATCAAGTTTATAAAATTGCTCACAGTGTCCAGAATATCTTGCTGCCAATTTTGTCAAGGCTGGGAATCAAAGCAGTCATAGTACTAGGGGGAGAGAGCACAACTTTGTAGTACCCATAGTCAGTGGCCAGGCTTCAAACACCTTTTATTGTACAGCAATAAAGGAATGGAACAGACTGCCTGCACATGTCAAAGCCAGTCACAGCATGAGCCAGTTCAAGAAGAGAACCAAAAGGTACCTAATGAATGTAGCGACAGAAAGGGAGGAGAATGATTTTTTATTTTTTAGCTAACACACATGTATATGTAAATAACTCTTTTTACCTTATTCCTAGTATACATATATCCTTTATAATATAATGACATATATATCCTACAATGTAAAATTAAGTATAAAAAGGACCCCAATGGAAATAAGTCACTCTGTCTGACTTTTTTGGGTTATCCTAGGTTCTCTACACATATGCTGCTATGTATGATAATGTATGTAAATGTATTTGTGTATACCTGAATAAACTTACTTACTTACTTACTTACTATCTCTGTCTTATGGCACACCTATGGGGTTCCACGACACCCGTTCTCCTGTGCCATAAGACACCTTCACTGTGTCACACGACACCTTTCTGTTCCACATGGCACACCACTGATCATGAACTCAATCTCTAGTAAAGCCTGTGCACCGCGTCTTGACACACCAAATACAAACTCAGCCTGTGTCGTGCCACCGTCACAAACCCTCTGAATACACCACTAAATACCTGACACTCCGGGTAACATTACCAGTGACACTACACTCAAGTGACACTACAACTCAATGACACTACAACTCAGTGACACTACAACTCAGTGAGACTACAACTCAGTGACACTACAACCAGTGACACTACAACTCAGTGACACTACAACTCAGTGACACTACAACTCAGTGACACTACAACTCAGTGACACTACAACTCAGTGACACTACAACTCAGTGACACTACAACTCAGTGACACTACAACTCAGTGACAATTTTTTTTTTACATTTTATTAGTTTCCAATAAATATACATTTATAAGTCATAAACATGCAAAATACATGTTGCAAATTATACAACAGCAATTCTTTGGTTAAACAGTGAAAATATCGAACATATCAGAAAACTATGCCCTAAAACCCTTACCTCTACCACCAGTGAACTCTTGTCCCCTTTCCCCTAATAAATAAATACAGAGTCCACAAAACATAAACCCAAATAATGAAATACAGTCCACCATAACAAATTCTCTATTCCTAAGGATATACAGTGAATACTCATTGACGACTGCAAATAAATTTTACAGTGCACAAAAATAAAATTACATTTTACAGTTCCGAAACGTTCAATAATTACATGGTACAAATTGTGCAACAGCAATTTCCTATAATAAGCTATGCATATATCAGTAAAACATACCCCTTACCATTTATCTACAATTAGTGAACTCCTGTCCCCTTCCCCCTTATGCTTGATACAGAGTCCACAAAAAACATAGACCCAAATAATGCCATACCAAGTTCTCAATAACATTAGCTCTAGTTATAATGCTATGCTGTTAACTGCAAATAAAATGTACACTGTGCACAGATAACAAATAACAAAACCCCAAGAATGATACATAGTCCACAATAACCGTGACTAGTCCTAATACTATGCAGTGAATACTGCTAATAAAATGTACAGTGTGCACAGATAACAAAACCCAAAGAATGATACATAGTCCACTATGCAGTGAATACTGCAAATAAAATGTACAGTGTGCAAATAACAAATAACAAAACCCAAAGAATGATACATAGTCCACAATAACTGCAAATAAAATGTACAGTGTGCACAGATAACAAATAACCCCAATAACAGTGACTAGTCCTAATACTATGCAGTGAATACGGCAAATAAAATTTACCGTGTGCACAAAATAATCCTACCACACAAGTGCTCTCTCAGAGGTCATCATCCAACCACTTATGACAAGTTCTCTCTCAAAGGTCATTACCCAACCACTTATGACAAGTGCTCCATCAGAGGTCATCACCCAACCACTTTGGACAAGGTAGGCCTTAGACAAGGATGTGTGATGTCACCGTGGTTGTTCAATATATTTATAGATGGGGTTGTAAGAGAAGTGAATGCGAGGGTCTATGGTTAAAAGATGAAGTATCAAATACAAAGTGGGGTTTCTACGACCCTTGTTTCAGTACCATCTCTGTACTAAGTATAGTCCAAGACATTCATACCACTCTCACCAAACCTAACCACTCCATGCCCCCCGGCACCAGAGGATCCGGCCAAACCCCTACAAAACCCCTTACTCCCTCCCCTTGCAAACCCCAACCTCCATTCACTCCACCACACACACATCCACTTCCAACACACTATTAATCTAGACGTCACCGGTCCCCAACTGTGGTGTCATCCAGTCCCCCATCCTCTAATGGCTTAACCCCTATCTACCTATCTACGTATGCCTCTCCACCACACCACACCTACCCAATGCTCCACCAGCGCCTCTGTCAAGCCCTTTCATTACCATATCTGTCTCCCAATAAACCCTGCACACTCAATTTCCTGTACCCCTCTGAAAAGCTTGAACCCCACTCCCTCCCATATATTAAACGATTTCTGCACATAGTGCGATATATACGTCCCGCCACAGCCCCCATCCTTTCCCTAACACTCATGTCCCTTAATTTCCACGACATGCACACGAAGTCCACCATACAGTACAGTAATCCCTTTTTATCCCTATGTCTAACCCCTCCCAAATCCAAGTAAATAGCCCGTAACAAAGGGATACCCCCCACCCAAACCCCTTAACACCCCTCCCATCCACCTACGAACCCCATCCAGAGTTTCACAAAAATATACTGCATGCAGAGCCGACTCCGGCAAGCCACATTTCTGACATTTCCCGTCTTTCGCCAATCCCATACAGAATAAATTCTCCCGTGACGCCACTGCCCCATGTAAAAACCGAAACATCAGCTCCCGGTCCCTCGCCGGCAACCTCAGATCACTGAACCCCTTCCATATCCCCTTCCAGTCATATACTGGATAAACCGCCTCCCCTTCCACCATATCCCCTTCCAGTCATATACTGGATAAACCGCCTCCCCTTCCACCATCTCCTCCCCAGCACCAAACCTCATTATAACTGCAACACTCAACCTTTGTGGCTCACGTATAACCAACAAGCACCGCAGCCAATCTCTGCACTGCCCCAGTTCCCTCTCACCCCACCACTCCCCTACTTCCCGCAGCACCTCTTCCACCCCAGCCTCACCTCTCCCCCCCAACCCTCCCCTCCTTACCACACAACGTTTCACATACATACACAATAATCTCCTTTCCAGCCATATTAAACCCAAACCTCCAGAAATTACCCTTTTCCTAACTATCTCCTTCCTGAGCCAATGTCTACCATGTGCCCAAATAAACTTAAATACCCTGCTCTCCAATTCTTTAACATCCCAACTTAATAAAGGAAAAATGTTGGCAATATACCATATCTTACTATATATCATGTTATTAACCGCAATGACCCTCTGCTGCAACGTTAGCTCTCCCGCTCTCCAACTATTCAACCGCTCCGTCGCACTTTTAACTACCTTCCTCGAATTCACCTCTCTCGCCTCATCCCTGTCCCTCGTGTAAACAATACCACATATTTTCACCCTGTCCACAATTTTCCACCCATACCTGCTACCCAACCCACCCCCTACCCAAGCGCCTACCTCCAACAATATGGATTTAGCTCCATTGACCCTCATGCCAGTTGCACTACAGAAAGACTTTAAGTGTATTCCTATGTTAACCAGTCCCACCTCGTGACACACTAACACCGTCGTGTCATCTACATATCCCACCACATTTCTAATCCCCTTATCCCTCCCCCAACCCCTTCCCATCCCCACTAATCTGTAAAACGGATCCTGTAAGCAAGCGAAAAGGATCTGCGACAGGGTTGTCCCCTGTCGCAGACCCCTTTCCATCCTAACCACCCCTCCCATCCTACCATTTATTTGCACCCTCACACTTGCCCCTGCATATAACGCCCTAACCCAATCCAGCACTTCCAATCCAAACCCCTGCCTTTCCATTATTCCAAACATACTCTCACACTCCACACTATCATATGCTCCCTTCCAATCCAGTGCAAGTATTCCTCCCTCTTCTTCTCTATCTATGAAATCTTTAATACGTTCATTTCCCTCCCCACCCCCTTCCCGGTATCCCCCTGTCCTTCCTCAATCACCCCCCCTATCACCCTTTTTAATCTATTACCTAAAATTTTAGCATATATTTTATAATCCGTATTCATAAGGACTAAAGGTCTATAATTCTCTAATGTTTCCCCTTCCTTCCCCTTCCACACTAATACCATGACCCCCATACCCATGTCCCTCCCCATTACACCTGTCCTTTTCATACCATTCATCACACCTACCATACAATCCTTTATAATGTCCCAATTCTCCTTATAAAATTCATTTGCCAAACCATCCATACCTGGAGCCTTGCCCTTACTTAATCCTTCCACTGCCTCCCACACCTCCCTCTCACTAATCATGCCCTCCAATCCCTCCCGATCTTCCCTACTCAACCTCTCCCTAATCTTTCCCAATAAAATGCTCCTTTCCTCCATACCCACCCCCCCACTGCTCATGTGCCTTGCAAACCACTTATCAGCATACACATTCATTCCTTCCGTGGAATTTATTCTCATACCCTTCACATAATTCCCCATGTTTTCATCCACTTCCAGATACTCCAATGACATTCTATCCCGTCTCTGTTTACACTTCCCCAAAACATATTGTGAGGGTCTATCCCCCCACAACACATCATCCATTCCGGCTTTCATTCTACATGCCCCAAACCTCTCATTCTGCAAGGTCTTCAACCTATCTTTCAACACCTTAATTTCCTCTGTCATTCTATGTCCTCCCCTCATATAACAGTCTTTCAAGAGGCCCTCAATGTAATTTTGTAAACCGTATCTCCATCCCACTTCTTCCCTTCCCAACCTCTGATAGTAAGCTTGGATGCCAGGCTTCCCCGTACTTACCCACCAATCCACCAATGCCCCCCTTCCCTACTCCCCATCCAAAACCCACCCCACCAATCCCTAAATTCCTCCCTTTTACCATCACCCTTTAATAACTGAACATTTAATTTCCAAAAACCCCTATACCATTTTGCAACCCCTTCCCACCCCACCTCCACCAACACTCCCCGATGATCCGTGAAACCCACATCCAAATATTGCACCCCCCCCCACTACCATGCTACCTGTTACATAAATCCTGTCTAGTCGAGCCGCATACCCTCTTCTAACAAACGTAGGCTCACCCGCACCTCCCACCCCAATCACGTCTTTCAAACCTACCCTCCTAAGTACGTCCCTTAAGGCTGCAAGTACACAACCTCCTCCCCGCGGCTCTACATCCCTCTCTCTAATTACACAATTAAAATCCCCTCCAACAATCGTTACATTTGGCAAATCCCGACATGCATAAATCATGTGATCCCAAACAAAATCCACCTTTACCTTCCTTGCCGCCTCCGCTGGCATGTACACTCCTAAAAAACATACTCTAACTCCACTCCACTCCCCATCTACTCTAACCAGCCTACCTTCCCCACACTCCTCCCATCGCAAAGGTTTGAAAGGGCTTGACACCGCCACTGCTACCGCCACTCCCCCCTTTAATCTACTGGATGAACTTGCAAACACTTTGTATCCATTCAAAAGTAATTCCCCACCACACCTATAATTGTGTTCCTGTATAAAAGCAACTGTAACACCATACCTTCGCAACGTACACTCCACCCAAGCCCTCTTAATTTCATCCCTCAACCCATTTACATTAAGTGTTAAACACTTGAAAACTATGTCAAGGGTTTGCCCCTAGGCCTCTGTGGAAGTTGTACCCCTGACTTCCTTTTACTCATTTTACCCGTTTGCTTCCCTCCCTTAAAAGAACCCCTCTCTAGTACCAAACCTAGATCTTTTTTAGCAACTTCCACCGAAGCCTTTTTACAGATCCTCTGCGCCGGTGTCAGCACATCCTCACTGCCTGATGAATTGCCAGACCTTTTACGTGTCCTCTTTATGTCTTCCACACTACTTGCATCCTCGGTCTGATGGACCTCCACCTGTACATCCTCCATAATTAAGTGTTGGTCCACTGGACTGGCACTTTCCATCACATTTACTGCATCTATCAAACCATCATTAGTGCTTACACTTAGCACCGGCAAAGGGTCGTCCAATATTTCATTTAATATTTGTTCCAGTGGTACCTCCTCTGCCGGACTCTCATGGTGATCACAGTCAACCACTGGTATAACAGATTCCTGTGTTAGGGTCTGACAAACCACCTCAGAACCCTCCACAATCTCACTCCAGAGTTTCGTCTGCTTCTCCCGTTGCGTCTCCTCCTTCCGTTCCTCTCTCTGCTCCTGCACTTTCACTACTCGTTGCTCTGGCACTTGTCTGGGTCCCGTCCTCCTCATGCAGTCAGCCGCCACATGATCGTAGGCGCCACACAGGCGACACGTCCTGCGCTGTCCCATGTAGGTCACGTACACTTGGGTCCTGAAGTCTGGTATAACAACGTAGGACGGTATGGGGTGCTTCAATGTCATTTTCAACGAGTACGACCCCTCAGGGAGGCCCATCAGTGGTCCCTCGCTCCACTTTCCAGGTGTTGCTGCGTGTATCGTACCATACGCACTGAAGACCGAACTGATGTCCGTCGGGTCCGCTTCAAATGGGACGTTCTTCAAACGTACCCAAGTGTACGTACGTGAAACGTCCTTCAATCGTACCTGAAGGCCAGTGTGCACCGTGTAGACATGATCCTGGTGTCGATCTACGAGTCGGTCATAAACTTCTGCCGTCAGTAGCTTCACAAATACTCTATTCATCCCATTCAGGGCAACGCCATACAAATCTCCTATGTAAAGACCATACACATCTCGTAATATCGTCGGTAAGACAGTCCCGGCCGTTGCAGGGTTTAGAACGCCAGTCACAAGGTCAACACAGACAGTATTCAAACGTCTCCTCCCTGCTGTCGCCATGTTCCTTTGGAAAACCAAAGTGCTGTAACGCATCGCCAGGGGTCAGGTCAGAGCACCACACACCCTCGCACCACCAGAGCTGGGCTGCGACTCAATATGCTGAATATTGAAGACAGTAAAACAACTTAAATTAAATCAAGTTTATAAAATTGCTCACAAACAGTGTCCACAATATCTTGCTGCCAATTTTGTGAGGCTGGGAACCAAAGCAGTCATAGTAAAGTAAAGTAAAGTAAAGTTTTATTTCATTGCAGATTGCAGATTACATAGGTATCGGTAGTTACAATGTAAATTGAGTGCAAGGAGAGCCACTGACATGCCATGGCATTAGGGGCAGCTTATTCTATTCCTTAAAGACTATGTACTTAATATTAGAGAAATTTATTGAGTATATTCTAGTTAAAAATTATTTTCAAAATTACAATATGATGATGAAATTTTACTGTTTAAATTATTATATAATGATATTAGATATTAGATTGTTACAGGTGTTAAGATTCTTGAGTGATAATATGGAATTGAGATTATCTTAAGGAAAATAACATTGAGCATTTTTGACATTAACTTATAATATGAATAGGGGGTAACATAATAGTAACATATTATTAAGAATTGAGATTATCATATAGGAAAGTAATAATGAGCATTTTTCAGAGTAGTTTATAGTATGATCATTTAGTTTTGGGTGAGTAGGTGGTTTTTGAGTTGAGTCTTAAATTGATTTTCAGACAAGATTATCTTAATATTTACTGGTAATGAATTCCAGATTCTGGGGCCCTTTATGTGCATAGAATTTTTACATAGGTTGATATGAACACGGGGTATATCAAAAAGTGATCTGTGTCTTGTGTTGTGGTCATGGGTCCTATCAAAGTTGGTGAGGAGAATTTTGAGCAGAGGGTTTATATTATAGTGTAAAGTTTTATATATGTAATAGGCACAAGAGTAAGTATGAATGTTCTTTACGGTGAGTAGTTTGAGACTTTTGAATATTGGTGGAGTATGCTGTCTAGAGTGGGAATTTGTTATCATTCTGACTGCGGCCTTTTGTTGTGTTATGAGTGGTCTAAGGTGATTTAACGTTGTTGATCCCCATGCACAGATTCCATAGGTGAGATACGGGTAGATAAGTGAATGATATAGTGCAAGGAGAGCTGATTGTGGTACATAATAGCGTATCTTTGATAATATGCCTACTGTCTTCGAGATTTTCTTGGAAATTTGTTGTATACATATGTGTTTGGAATTTAAGGCTACTGTCAAGGTGGATTACTAGGAATTTTCCCTCTGTGAGTCTTGTGATGGGTGTACCATTGAGTGTTATGTTAAGTGGAACATTTGTGGCTTTGCTTCCAAACTGTATGAAGTAGGTCTTGTCAGTATTGAGAGTAAGCTTGTTAGTCGTCATCCATGTTGATATTTTCTGTAATTCGGCATTAACAGTGTTGGCCAGTATAACTGGATTTGGGTGAGAGAAGACATATGTTGTGTCATCTGCAAATAAAATGGGTTTGAGTAGTTGTGATGCATTCGGTAGGTCATTTATGTAAATGAGGAATAGGAGTGGCCCCAGGGCACTTCCTTGAGGGACTCCGACTGTAATTTGTTGTGTGGAAGAGTTCGCTCCATTTGTGTACACGTATTGGCTTCTGTTGGTGAGGTATGACTTTAGGTAGTTGAGTGGGTGCCCCCTTATACCATAGTGTGCTAATTTTGTGAGCAGTAAATCATGGTCGACTGTATCAAAAGCTTTGCGTAGATCAATGAAGATTCCCAGTGGGACTTCTTTTTTCTCAAGTGCTGTATATATTAACTCCAACATGTGCATAATAGCATCGTTTGTGCTCTTGTTTGTCCTGAATCCAAACTGACAGGGGTTGAGTACATTGTGTGAGACGAGGTAGGAATAGATTTGTCTATGAATTAATTTTTCGAAGATTTTAGAAAGCAATGGTAAATTAGAAATTGGTCTATAATTATTCAGGTCTGTTTGATCACCTCCTTTGTGGATCGGGGTGACCCTAGTTATTTTGAGAATTGATGGAAAGGTAGAGACATCAATGGATTTATTGAATAGTGTTGCTATAATTGGTGATAGTACCTGTGAAGCTTTTTTGTACATAAAAGTTGGTAAGCTGTTTATGTCTCCTGCCTTGTTTTTAAGGGTGTTGATTATGAGCGAGACTTCAATTGGGTTGGTAGGAGCTAGGAATAGCGTATTAGGGTAGGTGTTTGTGAGGTAGTCTGTTGGACGGGTGTTTGAGCTTGGGATTTTACTCGCTAGATTCTTTCCTATGGTGGAGAAGAAAACATTAAGTCTGTTTGCTGTCTCTGTAGGTGAGAGTAGGGGTTCATCTGCTCTTGATAATTTGATGGTGTTGTTTTTCGCTGTCTTATTATTTCCTAGAATTGCAGATAGGGTCTTCCAGGTCTTTTTCATATCACCTTTTATGTTCTGGAGTCTGTTCTCATAATACAATTTTTTTGATCTTCTTATCAGGCTGGTAAGGATTGATGAGTAGCGTTTGGATTGTTCTCTGGTTATTAGACCCCTTCTGTATTGTTTTTCATATTGGTGCCTTTTGTTAATGGATTTAAGGATGCTGTGTGTTAGCCAAGGATTGTTAAGTCTCTTAGCTTTTTTTTTTTAGTTTGATATCTTTATTATGCACCCCATACCCATCCTGTGGGCGGTAGTCAAAAGATTACAGAGGTACATAATGGGTCCAGGGACTGGACCTCAAAGTTTGATAGCTGAGCAAGTTACAAAGGTAATGAACTCAGATGGTCACAATCATGACAAGTTACAAAGGTATTTGCAGATTACAGAGGTATATATAGGGTCCAGAGACTGGGCCCCAAAGTTTTGATAGCTGAACAAGGTACAATGGTAATTAATTCACTAGTTACAAGGTAATGAATCATGTAAGTAAATTTACTTACGTCTGTACATGGTTGCACTCATGAACAAATTATAAAGCAATGAGCAATCTATTAGTCTACACCCAGCCACAACTGTAATGAGTTATTGGTGCAAATTTTAATTGTTGGGTCACACACACACACATATACATAAACACATACACACGCATACATGTATATACATACACACATACACATACACACATGTACATACACACACACACACACACGTGTCAATGCTTTATTTACAGGGAGCAAAGTCAGGGTATTTTTCCAGAATGGTCTGTAATATACCACTGTGGATAAAATACTTTGACATATCTTGAACATTTCTGAATGAGTAGTCTCTGAATTCATTAATTTTATCGCACTCCAGTACATAATGACGCAGGGTGTGACAATAATCCAACTGGCAAAGTTTACATCTTGTTTGGTCTACATCTGGTGGTGGTGATTTAACCTGCCAAAGATACTTGTAACCCACCCGGAGGCGGGCGGTAGTGACATCCAAGAGTCTGCTTATTTTGTTGGATGCACCATAGACATGTGGCTCCTCCTGCATGATAGAATGATGATAGATGGACTGACTGGTGTCAAACTCCCTGAGTCTTAAGTCAATAAAATTCAGTTGAAGTTCTTTTCGTATTATTGTTCTCAAACTGCTAACTGACAAGCCAAGATTGTAATCTATCCCCTCTTTGAAAGCATAAAACTTAGCCAATTTATCAGTTCTATCATGCATCTGAAGACCAATGTGAGATGGAATGCACAGAATGTGCACTCTGACTCTACTATCCAGAATCCTACCATACCTGTGCCTGGCTTCTGACACGAGCATGCTACAAGTTATACTTGATGAGTTGAGAGCATTTATGGATGACAGAGAATCAGTTACAATTAGAGAGTTAACCTTAGATACATGGACGCATTTGAGTGCAAGGAGTATGGCAAACAGTTCTGTCTGAAGGGTAGAGGCCCAGTTATTGATGCGTGCTCCAATTTCTTTAAGAGAGCCATCACTCTGTATGACAACAGCAGCACTACCAGCTGCACCAGTGGATTGGTGAACAGAACCATCAACGTAAATAATTTGTGAGAGAGTGTGCTGTTTGGCTAAATTATCATTACAGTTTAAGGCATCATGTTTGGTTTCAAGGCGAAGCTTTGGTTGTGATTTAAGAAGTAGTTTGGGGGGAAATGGAGGGATGGTAGTTTGGAATGGGGTAATATTCCATGGAGCGGAGAAGTGCCGCTGTTGCCTTACTTGCCACAGATCATGTATCTGATTCATGCGGAGGTCGGTTCCAGTTTTTTCGATCCATCTGGAGGGATGTTCACCAGTGCTGAGGAAAGTTTGGAGGGCTTCTGTGCATGGGTTTGAATGGGCTTGCCTGAGCATATTAACCCCAATTAGGATATTTCTTTCAGTAACACGATCTCTGATGCTTGGAATATCAAGTTCTTTCTGCATATTTAAAATTTTGGCAGTACGAGGGCATCCTAAAATGATCCTCATTGCTTCGTTCTGCAGTTTTTCCAACCCTCCAAGCTTCCAGTCAGACACAAGAGCAAGTAGTGGGGCAGCATAATCAACTAATGATCTAATATAAGCAAGATACATCATTTTCACAATTTTAACATTAGCACCATACCTTGGGTGAAACCCTGCTACAACTCTAAGTGCTCTCAGCCTTTCTTTGTATTGACGACAAAGTCTCGTTACAACAGGTCCAAGTAGTGGGACCTCAAAGCCTAGATACCTGTATCTGTTTACATATTCTAGAAGAGACCCATCATGCAACTGGATCTGGCGAACTGTGCCTCTCTGTCGAGGAGGACGCCTATTGAGTATCTTTGTTTTATCAGTAGAGATTATCAACCCCAGGTAATGACACGAGGCTAGTACATGGTTAAGGATGTTTTGGGTGTTGGAGAATCCGGTGGTGTGAATCATTATATCATCAGCAAAACTGATCATATAATGATGGGGCTGGCTAGGCATAGCATTAAGTAAGGCATTAATTAGAATATTGAATAGAGTGGGACTGAGCACACCTCCCTGTGGGGTTCCTAATTCAAAGTCTTTAGTTATACTTTTATGCCCCTGGAACAACACAGAAGACTTTCTGTTGGACAGGTAGCCTTTAATCCAGCGGAGAAGCCATCCTCCAACATCCATTCTGGCAAGTTCACTAATGATTACATGTCTGTTGGCAACATCAAAAGCAGATTTAAGGTCAAGGAAGGTAGTGTATGAGCTGTCAGTGTGCAGAGTGAGAAAGGTGGCTATGCAATGGTGCACACTCCTTCCATGCATGAAACCATGCAACCGGGGGGACAAAAAATGTTTGATTAACCATACCACGGGTGGGGTTCGAACCCGCGGTCAGAGAGTCTCAAAACTCTAGACCGTCGAGTAAGCCACTAGGCCAGCTGCATTTGTGGACACAGTTGTGCCTATGCTAACCTTCCTATGGTGTAGAAATATACCTAGTTGGATGAATCTTATTGAAGCTAGCTGGCCTAGTGGCTTACGCGACGGTCTAGAGTTTTGAGATTCTCTGACCGCGGGTTCGAACCCCACCCGTGGTATGGTTTGTTTGCAATCGTGTCATTACGATTTCGTGAGTAATGTTTGATTCTGTACATGAGACGATTAAGAATCATCCTCTCAAATGTTTTACATAAGCAGCTAGTAAGAGATATTGGGCGAAATGAATTTTGTTGATTGGGCTTAGGAATGGGAATGATGAGGCTGTTGGTCCAAGATTTAGGGAGCTCCCCAGTTACATAGCTCATGTTGTATAATTCGAGTAAAGGATTGCCTGGTACTCGACACAGCAATCTTAGTATATTGTAGGTAATACCATCCTCACCAGGTGACGTGGAGTTGCCTTTAGTTAGTGCTGCATCAAGTTCAAAGTCAGTGAAAGGAATGTTACAATCATCTTCCTTGCTGAGCATAAAACAAACAAGTCTCTCCCTAGCATCATATTTATCATTTAATTTCGCCTATGTGGTACTGGGAAGATTTTCATAGCTTGATGTAACAGCCCAAGCACTGACTAGCTCATTCGCCCTATGTAAGGGATGAGGGTGTGCAATCTGACCGGTTCTGTTACCCTTAATTCTATTTATGTCCCTCCATGCTCGGCTAAGTGGGGTGTGAGCATTGAGACCATTGACAAATTTTCCCAGTCAGTTTGCCGCAGCTCTGTCATACGCTCTCTGGCAGCAGCAAGGGCAGTTTGAAAGAGTCTCAGCATTCCAGGGGTACGATGTTTTCTATAGGCTAGGCCTATTCTGCGAGCAGTACGTTTCAGTGTTCGAAGTTTAAGATCATTGTAATAAGTATGGTTATTATAGGAGGTATGATTGTTATGGAAGTTGGTTGGGTTAAGAGTTCCAGGAGGTTTTTGAGGCGGCTCTAAGTAGTTCTGAATACTGCTCACAATTGTTAAAGGTCTCAACAGAGGAACACTCATAGGAATTATACCAGTCAGTCACATGTGCAACAAAGTCCTCATGTTGATCAGGGGGAACATTAAAACGTTTCCGTTTGAATATTCCACCAGGAAGGATAGTATTACCTATATCTAGTGAGGTTAGCCTTGGGAAATGGTCTGATGATATATCTGATACAATGGTAGACTCACAGCTGGCAGAAGTAATGTTGAAGCCAAGACACAGATCAAGGATGCCTCCATAGATATGTGTGTGTTCAAGGTCACCTACAATTTGCACATTATCATGACTGTTTAACAGTGACAACAGTTGGTTACCATTACGATTACCAAACTGTGAGCTTCCAATGCTTTTGTGTCTTGCATTATAATCTCCAATTATAAGAGTAGGCTCAGACTGAGCACAAGTTGGGAGCTCAAAGTAATTGAACTTATCAGCAGGAGCATACAAATTAAAAATGTTGAGAGCAGAGTTCCCAATATAAATCCTAACACCATGGTATTGCAGTCCCTCTGTTTTCTTATGTGTGAGAAGTTGATGGGGAAGTGATTTTTTAATATATAGAACACAAGAGTTAGTAGATTTGAGGTTATATGCAACAAATGATGGCAATTTAGGGGGCTGGGATTTTTCAGGGACTCTGCACTCTTGTAGACACACAATATCAATGGGTTCGGTGGTTACTTTATGATGAAGGTCAGGAAGTTTTTTTCTAAGTGATGCAATATTCCAGCTAAAAATATTAAGTTTATAGAAGTCCTGGAATCTGGCTTAGTTTCTCAGCATAATGAAAAAATTGTTCATATAAAGAGCAGACCTCATCAATGCCAGCAGTGTTACCCTGGTCCATGAGTTTTCTGAGTGCACGTGCAGTTCTGAGGCCTCGTGGCAGTCTTTGTTTGCACAGAGCACGACGCTGTTCATGTGTGAATGTATGATAGGTGGCACTACCACTCACATTCCCTCCTCTACTACCATTACACACATCACTATAACTGTCATCACCAACACCACTATCAACATTGTGTTCATTACATTTATCAGCAGTGCTATATTCAACATTAATGTCAATATGGTTAACCTCATCACACTCGGCATCACCACTTACATGACCCTCATCACTATTACTAACATTATGGAAACCACTGCCCTCATCACACTTGGCACCACCACTTATATGACACACATCACTATTACTAACATTATGGAGACCACTGCCCTCATCACACTCGGCATCAATACTTATATTACACTCATAACTATTACTAACATCAGAGACAGCACTGCCCTCAGCATGATGCTCACTATAGTTATCAACACAGCTGTTGGGTTCGTCATTGCCGTAAGTAAGGACACCACCACACCTTGTTCATCAGCCTTACACTCGCTTTCAGAATTTGACACTTGCATTGGTATGCTCTACACATCTTTTGTGCTCAGTTGCTCAAGAGAATTGCTGTCTCTCCAGTAGTCTATGTGGGACTTCAGGTTGTAACCACACGAGCAAGACTAGAACATCTGCAGACGTGAAGCCGGTCAGCTGAGCTCGGTGGCTGACTGTCAGCTGACTCAGCTAGACTGGCATTGACAGCAGACGTGATGGAGCTCTGTTGATGTGCTTCCCAGAGCTCCATCACGTCTGCTGTCAATGCCAGTCTAGCTGAGTCAGCTGACAGTCAGCCACCGAGCTCAGCTGACCGGGGCTTCACGTCTCCAGATGTTCCTAGTCTTGCTCGTGTGGTATACAACCTGAAGTCCCACATAGGACTACTGGAGAGACAGCAATTTCTCCTGAAGCAACAACTTGAGCAGCACAAAGAAAGATGTGTAGAGCATACCAATAGCAAGATTGTCACAAATTCTGAAAGAGAGTGTAAGGCTGATGAACAAGGTAGTGTTCAAGACAGTGACCATATGCCTGATCACATAATTTGCATTTAGTTTGATCATCATCTGTGTCTCCCAAACTGTCAGAAGTACCTGCAGCCAAGCGTAAGCCTGGCCACTACAACATCAGTCAGTCTGTTCACATTGCAAGTTGCTCCACAAACATGCCCATCTGTGCTCGCATTGTCATGAGCACAGATAGGCACGTTCATGGAAATTAATTTGGATTTATATCTACAGTTCACTTATCTGTTACAAGCAAATTTAGGAAATTTGCTTAGAATAAGTGGTATCCTACCTTCACTAATAAGATTTCTTGACATGTCACATAGGTTATTATATTGTCTATCTCTATATTCCTCAATAAGTGCACAATTAAGCACATAGTGTTCAAGACAGTGACCAAATGCCTGATCACATAATTTGCATTTAGTTTGATCATCATCTGTGTATCTCCCAAACTGCCAGAAGTACTTGTAGCCAAGCCGAAGCCTGGCCACTACAACATCAGTCAGCCTGTTCACCTGAATAAACTTACTTACTTAATTCCATTTTTTCCGCTCTGCGGATAATTATTTAACGGTGTTTGGTGGGAAGCCGGTTACTGTACTCGGGTGGGGGTGTATTGGTCCCGCTCTGCTGGGGCTAGGCAAAGGGGTCCACCGGATCTAATCAGAAGTTTAAAGTTTCTATCTCTATTTACAAAGGAACATTTGTTCCTTTTCTTTCATGGCTCAGCCTTGAGCAACAAATCTTCCTCGTACCATCGAGAAGTCGGGCTCGATACGGCTTATGCTGTCAGTGGCCCTGATAAACCCAACAAAGAAAGAAAGAAGACTGTGATAAAGCCAACAATAAACAGTGTTTGTGATGTCTAACACAGGTGAGTGACACCTACCTTTATTACAATACAACATTCATGTGCTAGATGATACATAGAGAGAGTTTGAGACATGAAATATAGTGTATTAAGGCGACGAGGCGCCAGACATGATCTTATATCCGTCTGTGTCTTATTGAGTGTGTGAGGTTAAATGCTCAGGTGTTGAGTGTGTGTGAGGTGTTAGGTGCTCAGGTGTTGAGTGTGTGAGGTGTTAGGTGCTCAGGTTGAGTGTGTGAGGTGTTAGGTGCTCAGGTTGAGTGTGTGAGGTGCTCAGGTGTTGAGTGTGTGAGGTGTTAGGTGCTCAGGTGTTGAGTGTGTAAGGTTTTAGGTGCTCAGGTGTTGAGTGTGTGAGGTGTAAGGTGCTCAGGCGTTGAGTTGGTGAGGTGTTAGGTGCTCAGGTGTTGAGTGGGTGAGGTGTTAGGTGTTCAGGCAGCAGCAGGTGTGAGGTGTTAGGTGTTCAGGCAGCAGCAGGTGTGAGGTGTTAGATGCTCAGGTGTTGAGTGTGTAAGGTCTTAGTTACTCAAGGAGCAGCAAGTGCTAGGTGGTGGACCCATTATGTACCTCTGTAATCTTTTGACTACCGCCCACAGGATGGTTTTGGGGTGCATAATAAAGATCATCAGCAGCAGGTGTAGGTGGTGGACCAGTGTTGTGTCAGCAGCAGCAGGTGTTAGGTGGTCAGGCAGCAGCAGGTGTTAGGTGGTCAGGCAGCAGCAGGTGTTAGGTGGTCAGGCAGCAGCAGGTGTTAGGTGGTCAGGCAGCAGCAGGTGTTAGGTGGTCAGGCAGCAGCAGGTGTTAGGTGGTCAGGCAGCAGCAGGTGTTAGGTGGTCAGGCGCAGCAGGTGTTAGGTGGTTAGCAGCAGCAGGTGTTAGGTGGTCAGGCAGCAGCAGGTGTTAGGTGGTCAGGCAGCAGCAGGTGTTAGGTGGTCAGGCAGCAGCAGGTGTTAGGTGGTCAGGCAGCAGCAGGTGTTAGGTGGTCAGGCAGCAGCAGGTGTTAGGTGCTCAGACAGCAGCAGGTGTTAGTGCTCAGCAGCAGCAGGTGTTAGGTGCTCAGGCAGCAGCAGGTGTTAGGTGCTCAGGCAGCAGCAGGTGTTAGGTGCTCAGGCAGCAGCAGGTGTTAGGTGCTCAGGCAGCAGCAGGTGTTAGGTGCTCAGGCAGCAGCAGGTGTTAGGTGCTCAGGCAGCAGCAGGTGTTAGGTGCTCAGGCAATATTGCGACCCCAGGATGGGGCACAATATATACATGTTTACATTGTATTTATATATGTATATTTCTCTGCCTTATAATTTTATATTGCTGATATTTTTTATATTAGCTAATTCATTAATATCTTGTTTTATATTATTATTTGACTTAGCTATATTAATAGGTAGGATGTAACATTTTACACTGTTCATTTGTTCGAGTGTTGAGTACCTGCTCGTGAGTTGGCAACCTACCTCGCTAACTAGCACTACGCTTGTTATACTGCGGCTTCTCTGGAGTTTCTGGGCAGTCACATGAAAGTCACGTGACAGAGTGGCGTGATCCCATCTGAGCTGGTAGACTGCCTCCCCTTCGTCGCTCTCTTCTCTGCTGACTCTCGTTGGAGTAACACCTCACTCTTGTCTCTGCTTGTTTCCTCGTAATTTAGACTCTGTTTGGTAGAGTACGTGTTCGGTGGTAAGACAAAACATAATTCTCTGGACTCTGTGTAACTCTGTTCACAGAGCATAGCCTAGACTTAATGATTTTCGATGTTTTATTGAGGTTGTGTGTTGTATGGACACTCTGAGATAACCCAGGTCCTAAGCTGCACCTTCTGACCTAATTCGTTTTGGCATATGTGCACCGTCGCAGTCGGGGATTTGGATATGCTGAACTTAGATTCAGTATTAAGGGAGAGAGCCTTCTCCAAATTCAACTTCAATAACAAAAACATAAGGTGGGACCAAGTAAACAAAGTCCAAGTCACCAATTATAGCAACACTATTCAATAAATCCATTGAAGCCTCTACCTTTCCATCAATTCTCAAAATAGCTAGGGTCACCCCGATCCACAAAGGAGGTGATCAAACAGACCTGAATAATTATAGACCAATTTCTAATTTACCATTGCTTTCTAAAATCTTCGAAAAATTAATTCATAGACAAATCTATTCCTACCTCGTCTCACACAATGTACTCAACCCCTGTCAATTTGGATTCAGGACAAACAAGGGCACAAACGATGCTATTATGCACATGTTGGAGTTAATATATACAGCACTTGAGAAAAAAGAAGTCCCACTGGGAATCTTCATTGATCTACGCAAAGCTTTTGATACAGTCGACCATGATTTACTGCTCACAAAATTAGCACACTATGGTATAAAGGGGCACCCACTCAACTACCTAAAGTCATACCTCACCAACAGAAGCCAATACGTGTACACAAATGGAGCGAACTCTTCCACACAACAAATTACAGTCAGAGTCCCTCAAGGAAGTGTCCTGGGGCCACTCCTATTCCTCATTTACATAAATGACCTACCGAATGCATCACAACTACTCAAACCCATTTTATTTGCAGATGACACAACATATGTCTTCTCTCACCCAAATCCAGTTATACTGGCCAACACTGTTAATGCCTGAATTACAGAAAATATCAACATGGATAGATCGACTTAATCAAGCTTACTCTCAATACTGACAAGACCTACTTCATACAGTTTGGAAGCAAAGCCACAAATGTTCCACTTAACATAACACTCAATGGTACACCCATCACAAGACTCACAGAGGGAAAATTCCTAGGAATCCACCTTGACAGTAGCCTTAAATTCCAAACACATATACAACAAATTTCCAAGAAAATCTCAAAGACAGTAGGCATATTATCAAAGATACGCTATTATGTACCTCAATCAGCTCTCCTTGTACTATATCATTCACTTATCTACCCGTATCTCACCTATGGAATCTGTGCATGGGGATCAACAACGTTAAATCACCTTAGACCACTCATAACACAACAAAAGGCCGCAGTCAGAATGATAACAAATTCTTACTCTAGACAGCATACTCCACCAATATTCAAAAGTCTCAAACTACTCACAGTAAAGAACATTCATACTTACTCTTGTGCCTACTACATATATAAAACTTTACACTCTAATATAAACCCTCTGCTCAAAATTCTCCTCACCAACTTTAATAGGACCCATGACCACAACACAAGACACAGATCACTTTTTGATATACCCTGTGTTCATATCAACCTATGTAAAAATTCTATGCACATAAAGGGCCCCAGAATCTGGAATTCATTACCAGTAAATATTAAGATAATCTTGTCTGAAAATCAATTTAAGACTCAACTCAAAAACCACCTACTCACCCAAAACTAAATTATCATACTATAAACTACTTTGAAAAATGCTCATTATTACTTTCCTATACGATAATCTCAATTTTTAATAATATGTTACTATTATGTTACCCCCTACTCATCTACCTGGAGAGAGTCTACCTGGAGAGAATTCCAGGGGTCAACGCCCCCGCGGCCCGGTCTGTGACCAGGCCTCTTGTTGGACCAGAGCCTGATCAACCAGGCTGTTACTGCTGGCCGCACGCAGTCCAACTTACGAACCACAGCCCGGCTGATCAGGTAC
>WNWK01018332.1:25000-40204 GCA_009830355.1 Cherax destructor | reverse complement strand
GGGGATCTGTAACAAGTGGCGTTCCTCAGGGATCGGTTTTGGGCCCGTTGTTGTTTATAATATATATAAATGACCTTGACGAGGGAATTTCTAGTGATATGAGCAAATTCGCTGATGACACGAAGATAGGTAGGATAATCGATTCAGACGTAGATGTCAGTGAACTACAGGAGGATTTAGAGAAACTCAATTCCTGGTCAGAAAAATGGCAGATGCAGTTCAATGTAGATAAATGCAAAGTTCTAAAGCTCGGGAGTGTCCATAACCCAAGCACTTATAAGTTAAATAACGTAGAACTTAGCCATACAGATTGCGAGAAGGACTTGGGGGTGATGGTAAGCAGCAACCTTAAACCAAGACAGCAATGCCTAAGCGTACGTAATAAGGCAAATAGATTACTGGGATTTATATCAAGAAGTGTTAGCAACAGAAGTCCAGACGTTATATTACAGCTTTATACATCATTAGTAAGGCCTCACCTAGATTATGCAGCTCAGTTCTGGTCTCCATATTACAGAATGGACATAAATTCGTTAGAAAACATTCAGCGTAGAATGACTAAATTAATACATAGCATTAGAAATCTTCCTTACGAAGAAAGATTGAAGACCCTTAAATTACATTCACTTGTAAGACGTAGAATGAGGGGAGACATGATCGAGGTATACAAGTGGAAAATGGGTATTAACAAAGGGGATATAAATAAGGTCTTGAGGGTATCTCTCCAAGAGAGAACCCGCAATAATGGATTCAAGTTAGATAAGTTTAGATTTAGAAAGGATATAGGAAAGTATTGGTTTGGAAATAGGGTAGTTGATGAATGGAACAGTCTGCCTAGTAGGGTTATTGAAGCAAGGACCTTGGGTAGTTTTAAATTTAGGTTGGATAAATTCATGAGTGAAAGGGGTTGGATTTGAGTGGGAATTGCACATGAGTAAATAAAATTATCAAAGCTTATTTTTTGGGTAGCATTGAAAATTAGGTTGAACAAATATTCTGTTGGTGGGATGGAATGTGAAGGACCTGCCTAGAATGGGCCAACAGGCCTGCTGCAGTGTTCCTCCTTTCTTATGTTTCTTATGTTTCTTATGACTCACGAAATCGTAATAACACGCTTGCAAATTAGTTAGGGAATGAGTGGGGGTTCGAACCCATGGAAGGTGAGTCTTAAAGCTCACAGGCCAGTGCGTTAACCACTGGGCCAGCTGGCTGTAAAAATATACATAGTTGGATGAATTTTATCACAGCCAGCTGGCCCAGTGGTTAACACACTGGCTGGGGAGTTTACGGACTCACTTGCCATGGGTTGAAACTCTCACCCGTGCCCTGATTTGTTGTGTAATACTTAGTCAAATGCTGAAGCTGAGCTCATCTAAGATAATGAGCAGCAGGATGAGCAAGGGTAATGAAGACGCTACCTGGGTCCTTAACTCTCCAGTTTACAAGTGAGAGAGAGAGAGAGAGAGAGAGAGAGAGAGAGAGAGAGAGAGAGAGAGAGAGAGAGAGAGAGAGAGAGAGAGGAGAGAGAGAGAGAAAGAAGAGAGAGAAGAGAGAGAGAGAGAAAGAGAAGAGAGAGAGAGAGAGAGAGAGAGAGAGAGAGAGAGAGAGAGAGAGAGAGAGAGAGAGAGAGAGAGCTCTCAAACCCACGATTTATTTTCACAATATTTGAAGCTGAGTGAAAATCAATATCAGGAATCCCAGGTCTGAAACCTCTCTCTGGCCCAGTGTGTTAACCATGGTGGCTCCTGGTGGCCCAATGTGTCAACCATGGTGGGTCCTGGTGGCCTAGTGTGTCAACCATGGTGGTTCATGGTGGCACAATGTGACAACCAAGGTTAGTTCCTGGTGGCCCAGTGTGTCAACCATGGTGGTTCATGGTGGCCCAGTGTGTCAACCATGGTGGCTCATGGTGGGATAGTTTATCAACCATGGTGGTTCATAGTGGCCTAGTATGTCAACCATGGTGGGCCAGTTTGTCAACCATGGTGGCTCAGTGTGTCAACCATGGTTGTTCATGGTGGGCCAGTGTCAACCATGGTGGCCCAGTATGTCAACCATGGTGGTTCATGGTGGATCAGAGTGTCAACTATGGTGGGTCATGGTGGCCCAGTGTGTCAACCATGGTGGTTCATGGTGGGCCAGTTTGTCAACCATGGTGGTTCATAGTGGCCTAGTATGTCAACCATGGTGGGCCAGTTTGTCAACCATGGTGGCTCAGTGTGTCAACCATGGTTGTTCATGGTGGGTCAGTGTGTCAACCATAGTGGTTCATGGTGGCTCAGTGTGTTAACTATGGTGGTTCATGGTGGACCAGTGTGTCAACCATGGTGGTTCATGGTGGCCCAGTGTGTCAACTATGGTGGTTCATGGTGACCCAGTGTCAACCATGGTGGTTCATGGTGGCTCATTGTGTCAACCATGGTGGTTCATGGTGGCCCAGTGTGTCAGCTATGGTGGTACATGGTGGTTCAGTGTGTCAACCATGGTGGTTCATGGTGGCGGTGTGTCAACCATTTTGGTTCATGGTGCCCCATTGTGTCAACCACGGTAGTTCATGGTGGCCCAGTGTCAACCATGGTTGTTCATGGTGGCCCAGTGTGTCAACCATGGTGGTTCATGGTGGCTCAGTTTGTCAACTATGGTGGTTCATGGTGACCCAGTGTGTCAACCATGGTGGTTCATGGTGGCTCAGTGTGTCAACTATAGTGGTTCATGGTTTCCCAGTGTGTCAACCATGGTGGTTCATTGTTGCTCAGTTTGTCAACTATGGTGGTTCATGGTGGCCCAGTGTGTCAACCATGGTGGTTCATGGTGGCCCAATGTGTCAACTATGGTGGTTCATGGTGGCTCCTTGTGTCAACCATGGTGGTTCATGGTGGCCCAGTGTGTCAGTTATGGTGGTATATGGTGGTTCAGTGTGTCAACCATGGTGGTTCATGGTAGCCCGGTGTGTCAACCATTTCGGTTCATGGTGTCCCATTGTGTCAACCTTGCAGGTTCTTGGTAGTCTATTATGTCAACTATTTTGGTTCATGGATCATATTTGTTAATGGTGACCAATATATCAGCCATGGTGGTTCATGGTGTCCTTGGTTGCCCAGTGTGTCAACCATGTTGGTTTATGGTGTTCATGGTTTCCCAGTGTATCAACCATGTTGGTGTACCTTCATGGTGGTTCACGGTGGCCAGTGTGTCAACCATGGTGGTTTATGGTTTCCCAGTGTGTCAACCATGGTGGTTTATGGTTTCCCAGTGTGTCAACCATGTTGGTTTATGGTGTTCATGGTTGCCCAGTGTCAACCATGTTGATGTACCTTCATGGTGGTTCAATGTGGCCCAGTGTCAACCATGTTGATGTACCTTCATGGTGGTTCAATGTGGCCCAGTGTCAACCATGGTGGTTCATAGTGTTCCTGGTTTCCCAGAGTGTCAATCGTGTTGGTTCATGGTTGCCAGTGTGTCAACCATGTTGTTGTATTTCCATGGTGGTTCAGTGTGTCAACCATGTTGGTGTACCTTCATGGAGGTTCATTGTGGCCCAGTGTGTCAACCATGTTGGTTTATGGTGTTCATAGTTGCCCAGTGTATCAACCATGTTGGTGTACCTTCATGGTGGTTCATGGTGGCCCAGTGTGTCAACCATGGGGGTTGATGGTGTTCCTGGTTTCCCAGAGAGTCAATCGTGTTGGTTCATGGTTGCCAGTGTGTCAGCCATGTTGGTGTACCTCCATGGTGGCAAAGTGTGTCAACCACGTTGGAGTATCTATATATGGGTCATGGTTCATGATATGTCATGGTGGGGCCATGGTGTCATGGTTCACGGTAGTTGAAGGTGGGTCAAGGTTCATGGTAGTTCATAGTGGGTCATTGTGTCATGGTTCATCTTAGTTCATGGTGGGGTCCCCTCATGATAGGTACCACAAGGTGGGTTCCTCACGGTGGGTTCATCACAGTGGGTTCTGGGATCCTCACCTTAACAACAAAATATTCCCATCTTCATCTTTTAAATTTACAATAAAGAAACAGGAACCATACATAGTTTTAAGACGAGGTATGATGAAGCTCATGGAGCAGGGAGAGAGAGAACCAAATAGCGATCAGTGAAGAGGCGGGGCCAGGAGCTATGCCTCGACCCCTGCAACCACAAATAGGTGAGTATATATATATATATATATATATATATATATATATATATATATATATATATATATATATATATATGTGTGTGTGTCATGCCGAATAGGTAAGTTGGTCAATTAGCAAGAAATCATTTAAAATTAAGACCTTTCTTAAATTTTATCTAATACGTTGAAAGATATATTTTTTTCATTTACGTTAATGTAAAAATTAATAATTTTGTACTAAAAGAACCTTAGAAAACTTACCTAACCTTAATATAACAAGCGCAATTTAATTTAGCTTAATCTAACTAAATGTGCTTTAGATAAGTTTACAATAATTTAATAATAAACAAACACAATGAAATATTTTTGTTGTTAGGTTCACAATGATTTTTGCGAAAGTATTGCATACACAAATCTTCGTTTGCCTAATTCGGCAAGAAGAGCGTTGCTATTTTAGCCAAAATCGGCCGTTTCCCACCAAGGCAGGGTGACCCGAAAAAGAAAAACTTTCATCATCATTCACTCCATCACTGTCTTGCCAGAGGCATTCTTACACTACAGTTATAAAAGTGCAACATTAACACCCATCCTCCAGAGAACAGACACTGTACTTCCCATCTCCAAGAACCATGTCCGACCAGCCGGTTTCCCTGAGTCCCTTCATAAATGTTACCTTGCTTACACTCCAACAGCACGTCAAGTCTTAAAAACTATTTGTCTCCATTTGTTCCTGTCTAACACACTCACACACGCTTGCTGGAAGTCCAAGCCCCTCACACACAAAACCTCCTTTACCCCTTCTTCCAACCTTTACAAGGCCTACCCCTACCCTGCCTTCCCTCCACTACAGATTTATACACTCTCGAAGTCATTTTATTTCGTTCCATCCTCTCTACATGTCATAACCATCTCAATAACCCCTCCTCAGCCCTCTGGATAATAGTTTTGGTAATCCCGCACCTCCTCCTAATCTCCAAACTACGTATTCTCTGCATTATATTCACACCACTCATTGCCCTCAGACATGACATCTCCACTGCCTCAAGCCTTCTCCTTGTTGCAACATTCACAACCCATGTCTCACACCCAAACAAGAGAGTTGGTATAATTATACTCTCATATATTCCCCTCTTTGCTTTCATGGATAAAATTCTTTGCCTCCACAGACTCCTCAGTGCACCACTCACCTTTTTTCCCTCATCAATTCTATGATTCACCTCATCTTTCAAAGACCCATCCACTGACATGTCCACTCCCAAATATCTGAATACATTCACCTCCTCCATACTCTCTCTCCCTCCAATCTGATATCTAATCTTCCTAATCACCTTACTCTTCCCTATATTCACTTTTAATTTTCTTCTTTTACATACCCTACCAAACTCATCACCCAACCTCTGCAACTTATCTTCAGAATCTCCCAAAAGCACAGTGTCATCAGCAAAGAGCAACTGTGACAACTCCCACTTTGTGTTAGATTTTTTATCTTTTAACCCCACACATCTTGCCAACACCCGAGCAGTCACTTCTCTTACAACTCCATCAATAAATATGTTGAACAACCATGGTGACATCAAACATTCTTGTATAAGGCTTACTTTTACTGGGAAATAATCTCCCTCTCGCCTACACACTCTAATCTGAACCACACTATCCTCGTAGAGACTCTTCACTGATTTCAGTAATCTTAGTCCTATTCCATATATTGGCAACATCTGCCACATTGCCTCCCTATCCACCCTTTCAAATGCCTTTTCCAAATCCATAAATGCCACAAAAACCTCCTTACTCTTATCTAAATACTGTTCACCTATATGTTTCACTGCAAACACTTGGTCTATACACCCCCTACCTTTCCTAAAGCCTCCTTGTTCATCTGCAATCCTACTCTCTGTCTTTCTCTTAATTCTTTCAACAATAACTACCATACACTTTACCAGGTATACTCAACAAACTTATTCCCATATATATATATATATATATATATATATATATATATATATATATATATATATATATATATATATATATATATATATATATATATATATATGTAAAAGTGTGTGTGTGTGTGTGTGTGTGTGTAAGAGTAAATGTGATAGAGCAATGTAAAGCTATACATTGAAGCAGTTATTCATAAAGTTATTGAGGACGATGTTCAATATGAAGGTTGTAAAAGCTCTTTTATGTCCTGCTGAATGCTGAAAAATATTTTAATTCACTGCTGCCGGACAGCTCTCTGTCTCTCTCTCTGTGCATCTCTTTCTCTCTTTCTTTCTTTCTCTATCTGACTGTCTCTCTCTCTACGTTACCCCTCTATGTCTATTCATAAGCCACTCAATCACAACACTAACAATAGCAACAACACTCACACAGGTGTACTATCAGAGATGTACTATCAGAGAAGTACTATCAGAGAAGTACTATCAGAGAAGTACTATCAGAGAAGTACTATCAGAGAAGTACTATCAAAGAAGTACTATCAGAGAAGTACTATCAAAGAAGTACTATCAGAGAAGTACTATCAAAGAAGTACTATCAGAGAAGTACTATCAAAGAAGTACTATCAGAGAAGTACTATCAAAGAAGTACTATCAGAGAAGTACTATCAAAGAAGTACTATCAGAGAAGTACTATCAAAGAAGTACTATCAGAGAAGTACTATCAAAGAAGTACTATCAGAGAAGTACTATCAGAAAAGTACTATCAGAGAAGTACTATCAGAAAAGTACTATCAGAGAAGTACTATCAGAAAAGTACTATCAGAGAAGTACTATCAAAGAAGTACTATCAGAGAAGTACTATCAAAGAAGTACTATCAGAGAAGTACTATCAAAGAAGTACTATCAGAGAAGTACTATCAGAAAAGTACTATCAGAGAAGTGTTATCAGAGAAGTATTATCAAAGAAGTACTATCAGAGGTGAACTGTTGTGTATGATTCCAATGGGACCAAGAGCTGTGTTCCACTCACACTCCATGCTATACTTCATGCTGTACTTTATGCTATACTTCATGCTGTACTTCATGCTATAAGTCATGCTATACTTCATGCTGTACTTCATGCTGTACTTCATGTTGTACTTCATGATGTACTTCATGCTATACTTCATGCTGTACTTCATGTTGTACTTCATGTTGTACTTCATGTTGTACTTCATGATGTACTTCGTGCTATACTTCATGCTGTACTTCATGCTGTACTTCATGCTATACTTCATGCTGTACTTCATGTTATACTTCATGCTATGCTTCATGCTGTACTTCATGCTGTACTTCATGTTATACTTCATGTTATACTTCATGCTGTACTTCATGCTGTATTTCATGCTGTACTTCATGCTGTATTTCATGATGTATTTCATGCTGTACTTCATGTTGTACTTCATGCTGTATTTCATGCTATACTTTCTATTATACTTCCTACTATACTTCCTGCTATACATCCTATTATGCTTCCTACTATATACTTCCTGCTATACATCCTACTATACTTCTTGGTATACTTCCTGCTATATTTTCTGCTATAATTCCTGATGTACTACCTACAACACTTCCTGTTATATTTCCTGCTATACTTCATGCTATACTTTCTGTTATACTTCATGCTATAATTCTTGTATACTTTCTGGAGTATTTGTTCAAGTGATGTTATTCTCTGAGAGATCTGTCAATGTTCATATTTCTAACACTGTTTTGAACATATGTGAAGACTTTTACACAGAGTCTTATTTATTTTCACATGGTAGGATTCATGTTAGCATTTAGGGATTCATGTTCACATGGTGGGATTCATGTTCACATGGTGGTTTTCATGTTCACATTTAGGGATTCATGTTCACATGGTGGGATACATGTTCACATGGTGGGATTCATGTTCACATGGTGGGATTCATGTTCACATGGTGGGATTCATGTTCACTTGGTGGGATTCATGTTCACATAGTGGGATTCATGTTCACATGGTGGTGTTCATGTTCACATAGTGGGATTCATGTTCACATGGTGGGATTCATATTCACATGGTGGGATTCATGTTCACATAGTGGGATTCATGTTCACATAGTGGGATTCATATTCACATGGTGGGATTCATGTTCACATGGTGGGATTCATATTCACATTGTGGGATTCATGTTCACATAGTGGGATTCATGTTCACATGGTGGTATTCATGTTCACATGATGGGATTCATGTTCACATAATATTCATGTTCACATAATTATCTTCACGTTGACAGTGTTCTATCATTGGCGAAACAATTGTCAATTATACAACCTTAGACATGTTTCCCTCTATACTACACTACACTATACTATACTACACTATACTACACTATACTATACTACACTATACTACACTATACTATACTACACTATACTACACTATACTATACTACACTATACTACACTATACTACACTATACTATACTACACTATACTACACTATACTATACTACACTATACTACACTATACTATACTACACTATACTACACTATACTATACTACACTATACTACACTACACTATACTATACTATACTACACTACACTATACTACACTATACTACACTACACTATACTATACTACACTATACTACACTATACTACACTATACTATACTATACTACACTATACTATACTACCCTATACTACACTATACTACACTACACTATACTACACTATACTACACTACACTATACTATACTACACTATACTTATATACACTATACTATACTACATATACTACATACTAACTACTATAACTACTATACTACATATATATACTATACTATTACATATATATCTACACTATACTACTACACTATACTATACTACACTATACTACTACACTATACTATTATACACTATACTATACACTATCTATACTACACTATACTACACTATACTTACTACTATACTACACTATACTATACTACACTATACTACATAACTATACTACACTATACTACACTACTATACTATACTATACTAACTATACTATACTATACTATCTATACTACACTATTATCTATACTACACTATACTATACTACACTATACTACACTTACTATACTACACTTACTAACTAACTATACTCACTACTACACTACTACTATACTACACTATACTACACTACACTATACTACTTACTATACTACACTATACTACACTATTACTACACTATACTACACTACTATACTATACTACACTATACTACACTACACTATACTACACTATACTATACTACACTATACTACACTACACTATACTACACTATACTATACTACACTATACTATACTATACTATACTATAATATACTACACTATACTATACTACACTATACTATACTACACTATACTACACTACACTATACTTTACTACACTATACTATACTACACTATACTACACTACACTATACTATACTACACTATACTACACTACACTACACTATACTATACTACACTACTACACTATACTATACTATACTACACTATACTATACTATACTACACTATACTACACTACACTATACTATACTACACTATACTACACTACACTATACTATACTATACTACACTATACTACACTATACTATACTACACTATACTACACTACACTGTACTATACTATACTATACTACACTATACTACACTATGCTATACTACACTATACTACACTACACTATACTATACTACACTATACTACACTATACTACACTATGCTATACTATACTACACTATACTATACTACACTACACTATACTACATTACACTATACTATACTACACTATACTACACTACACTATACTATATTACACTACACTATACTGTACTACACTATACTACACTACACTATACTATACTACACTATACTACACTACACTATACTATACTATACTACACTATACTATACTACACTATACTATACTACACTATACTATTCTATACTACACTACACTATACTATACTATACTACACTATACTATACTGCACTATACTATACTATACTGTACTATACTACACTATACTATACTACACTATACTATACTATACTATACTAGTAAGTAAGTAAGTTTATTCAGGAATACACAAATACAGTTACATAGATAATCATACATAGCAGCATATGTGTAGAAAACCTAAAATAACCCAAAAAAGTCAGTGACTTATTTCCATTGGGGTCCATTTAATACCTTAATATTATACATTGTAGGAGATATATGTTATTATACTATAAAGGATATATACTAAGAATAAGGTAAAAAGAGTTATTTACATTTACATGTATGTTAGTTAAAAAAATACAAAATCATTCTCCTCCCTTTCTGTCGCTACATTCATTAGGTACCTTTTGGCTCTCTTCTTGAACTGGCTCATGCTATGACTGGCTTTGACATGTGCAGGCAGTCTGTTCCATTCCTTTATTGCTGTACAATAAAAGTTTTTTTAAGCCTGGCCACTGACTGTGGGAACTACAAAGTTGTGCTCTCTTCTCCTAGTACTATGACTGCTTTGGTTCCCAGCCTTGACAAAATTGGCAGCAAGATATTCTGGACAATTGTGAACAATTTTATAAACTTGATTCAACTTAAGTTGTTTTACTCTGTCTTCAATATTCAGCATATCCAATTGTTGTAATTCATCCTGCACTATTCTACACTATACTACAATACACTATACTATACTATACAATACTCTCCTGGCTGGTACGTTTACCTTGTATCATGTTCCTCATTATCTTCAGACAAAATATATTGTATTTTCAGTATATTGTTTGAGATCTGACGTTTTAACTGATGCTAGTGAAGGATTTTCCTGAGTCTTCTAATACAGAAATACTGATGATAGTGACAGGTTTTCCTGAGTCTTCTAATGAAATACGATGATAGTAATTTGTCTCTAATACAGAAATATTGATGATAGTGACAGGTTTTCCTGAGTCTTCTAATACAGAAATACTGATGATAGTGACAGGTTTTCCTGAGTCTTCTAATACAGAAATACTGATGATAGTGACAGGTTTTCCTGAGTCTTCTAATACAGAAATACTGATGATAGTGACAGGTTTTCCTGAGTCTTCTAATACAGAAATACTGATAATAGTGACAGGTTTTCCTGAGTCTTCTTAAATACTGATAATGACAAGTTCTGAGTCTTCATACGAAATACTCATAATAGTGACAGGTTTCCCTGAGTATTCTAATACAGAAATACTGATAATAGTGACAGGTTTTCCTGAGTCTTCTAATACAGAAATACTGATAATAGTGACAGGTTTTCCTGAGACTTCTAATACAGAAATACTGATGATAGTGACAGGTTTTCCTGAGTCTTCTAATACAGAAATACTCACGTTACTGAAGGATCTTTCACAGAAACAATATTAATTCATATAATGAATGTTTTCAGAAGAAATGAATTATTTCTGACCTCTGGTGTCGTAAAGTTCAACTTGGAGGTAAATGTTTAAACGGAGATAGAGAGATGTACTCGGAAGAGAGAAGTGTTTGTCCAAGCCAGAGTACATCTGTGGTGTACTGGTACTCCTTGCTGGAGTATACAGCTAGCAAGAGTACATCTGTGGTGTACTGGTACTCCTTGCTGGAGTATACAGCTAGCAAGAGTACATCTGTGGTGTACTGGTACTCCTTGCTGGAGTATACAGATAGCAAAAGTACATCTGTGGTGTACTGGTACTCCTTGCTGGAGTATACAGCTAGCAAGAGTACATCTGTGGTGTACTGGTACTCCTTGCTGGAGTATACAGCTAGCAAGAGTACATCTGTGGTGTACTGGTACTCCTTGCTGGAGTATACGATAGCAAAAGTACATCTGTGGTGTCTGGTACTCCTTGCTGGAGTATACAGCTAGCAAGGTACATCTGTGGTGTACTGGTACTCCTTGCTGAGATACAGCTAGCAAGAGTACATCTGTGGTGTACTGGTACTCCTTGCTGGTATACAGATAGCAAAAGTACATCTGTGGTGTACTGGTACTCCTTGCTGGAGTATACAGCTAGCAAGAGTACATCTGTGGTGTACTGGTACTCCTTGCTGGAGTATACAGCAAGCAAGAGTACATATGTGGTGTACTGGTACTCCTTGCTGGAGTATACAGATAGCAAGAGTAGCTAAGATGTACTCACAGTGTGCTACCTGACCAGCCACACTATAAATGTGTCATTGTACATGACACAGCCACATCATCACTGTAGCACACTACGTGACACAGCCACACTATAAATGTGTCATTGTACATGACACAGCCACATCATCACTGTAGCACACTACGTGACACAGCCACACTATAAATGTGTCATTGTACATGACAGCCACACTATTACTGTGTCATTTTACATGACACAGATAAACCATCACTGTGTCATTGCACATGCCACAGCCACACCATCACTATGTTATTGTACATGACACAACTGCATAATAACTGTGTCGATGCACATGACACAGCCACACTATTACTGTGACACACCCCATGACACTGCCACACAATCACTGTGGCACACTACATGACACAGCCACACTATCACTCTATATGACACAAACACACCAACACTATATCACACTATATGACACTGCCACACCAACACTGTGTCACACTACATGACACTGCCACACCAACACTGTGTCACACTACATGACACTGCCACACCATCACTGTGTCACACTACATGACACTGCCACACCATCACTGTGTCACACTACATGACACTGCCACACCATCACTGTGTCACACTACATGACACTGCCACACCATCACTGTGTCACACTACATGACACTGCCACAGCAACATTGTGCCACACTACATGACACTACCGCACCAACACTGTGTCACACTATATGACACTGCTACACCAACACTGTGTCACTCTAAATGACACAAACACACCAACACTGTGTCACACTACATGACACTGCCACACTATCACTGTTACACTATATGACTCTGCCACACCAACACTGTGTCACACTACTTAACACTGCCACACCACTGTGACACACTACATGACACTGCCACACCAACACTGTGTCACACTACATGGCACTGCCACACCATCACTGTGACACTACATGACACTGCCACACCATCACTGTGACACTACATGACACTGCTACAGTGAATGTTGCATAAATATTAGTGTGTAGTGTAAGTGCGTTGTGTGTGTTAGCGTTTTGTAGTAGTAATAATAATAATAATAATAATAATAATAATAATAATAATAATAATAATGGCAATCATTATACTACTACTGCTACTACTACTACTACTAACTACTACTACTACTAATAATAATAATAATAATAATAATAATAATAATAATAATAATAAAATAATAATAATAATAATAATAATAATAATAATAATAATAATAATACACTGGTCAACAAAAAACAAATCGTTGTCAAATATATTTGAGGGTATTTACGGCATTTTGTGGTTTCTGAATTTGTAAATGTTAGTAGGTTTTTTCAAATTGGTTCAAGTTTGTAAGATATTGCACACCTTCCCTCAATGAACTTAGCAATAATGAGTGTACTTGTATATGTACTGACAATTTGTATAAACAAATGATTTTAATAAAGATTAGATTTTTTTTATTTTTAATTAATTTAATATTTAAGTTAATGAGTTGTATCAACAAGGACCACCTGACAATATTTTAACATTTATTTTGATATTTTTTTCTAGATAAACAAGAGTTCTTCACTAAGAGTCTGCTTGAACAATCACAATGTATTTTGTTACATTTGTGGTGAATACTCTTTGTAAAAACAAAGAAAAAATATCACATATGTTGTAAAACAAGGTTATCTTGCTTATTTTAGAGTGGCACTTGGAGAACAAGTCAAGTCTTGGGCTCCACATATGGTCTACGAACCTGTGTAGAACGCTGATGACAGTGGAAATACTCAAGGGGAAAGTTCAAACTTGGGAGTGACTATGGTGTGGAGAGCTGAAAACCCACCACGAGGATTGTTATTCCTGTATGGTGAATGTGAAAGGTTTCAGTCGATACAAGAAAGTCAAGTGTGAATATCCTGATTTAGAGTCAGCAAGGAGACCTGTGCCACACAGTGATGACGTTACCATACCAGTGTTTACAACACTGCCTGACCTTCCATTGTCAGATGTTGAAGAAACTCAATGTTTAGGATATAACACAGGTGATAACAGTGGAAGTGAATATCAAGTATTTCAACACCCCAGCAGTTCTACCAAGAACTTTATGATGTGATACGTGACCTCAGTCTGTCACAGCATGCATCTGAACTTTTAACATCCAGACTAAAAGAAAAGAACTGTCTACAACAAGAAGTTAAAATAACAACTTTTCGGACAAGAGAGGTTGAACTCCTTTTTTATTCCAACTTGTGTACTGCAATAGCTTATCTGAACTTGATAAATTAGATACATATGCAACACGTTTCGCCACACAGTGGCTTCATCAGTCCAATACAAAGTAGAAAGTTATAAGGAGAGGAGGAGTTTGAGGTAATCAGATTGATGGACTGAACACATCGACTCCAGGCCGAGGGACTGATTACCTCAAACTCCTCCTGTCCTTACACCTTTCTACTTTGTATTGGACTGATGAAGCCACTGTGTGGCGAAACGTTTCCTCAATAAAGATACCCAAGTGTTGCATATGTGTCTAATTTATCAACTTGTCGGTTCTCTGTACCATTCATCTTATCTGAACTTCTTCGCATGGGACTTGAATATAGACCAGGACATTGACTCTTCCAATTGCTCCCTCAGCAAAACTTAAACAAGAATACTAAAATATCAAAATGGTCTTGCACAAGATGTCTATTTGTGTTGATCTGAAGATGGTAAACTTCTTGCTTGGCCAACAGTGGATATACAACGTACCCTTGTTTTGATCTGTTTATGGGACAGTAGGGCGAAGGCAGATCATTGGACAAAAGTGGCATGGCCTTCAAGAGAAAACATGACTGTAGGTGCAGTAAACATCAGTAACGAGCCATTGGTTGACAGGGATAACATTATTCTGCCACCACTCCACATTAAGTTAGGGCTAATGAAGCAATTCGATAA